>OVAX01002526.1:0-28607 GCA_900406405.1 Lepidium africanum
AAGTCGTACTTCTCTCCATCAAAGATAGGAATCGTTTGATGTGATGAGCCTTGCATTGTCTTGGATGATCGTCGAAATGTATGCGATTTCGTTTTCTTTGTTTCTTACTTTGTGTTGTTTGTCCTCTCTCAATCGAATAGCTCTGATACCATGTTAAAATACTTTTATTAATATATATGAAAAAGTATTACACACACACTACAAACACAGTTTACTAATCCTAATATATGTGATCGTATGAACAAACACAAACATACGAAAGGACACAACTATACGAAACAACATAACTTATACGAACCAATACGATTATACAAAATGTATCTTTTCGATAATAACTAACTTATGTGAATATGAAATCCTAATCTTAGGTATGTAAATGAGATATGATTATGTTCCAACATAGCAATATAATACACGAATTGTCTAGATAATTGTCTAGGCAGAGTTTAGGTTCTAGAAAGATTTCATCTTGTAATCGAATATATGAAGAAAATAGTATAAATTGATGATTTATAGGTAATTAGGTGGTTTATGCGAAAATTAGGCGGTATAAATAAGTTTTTCTGTTAAAAAATTTCATAATTTTTTTTAACTCATAAATATTATTCACTATATTTTTCTACCTTTATACTATATGTAATCAGTTTATTATTATATATAAAATATTATTTACTTTAAAACTATCTAAAGCATTTCAAATCGTCTATGACTAAGTTCTCTAAACACTAGGCGGAAAGTATAGTGCCTTGCATTTTTGAACATTTGTTAATATATATTATACATGTACTAATTCATGATATTTTTACTTAAGAAGAAGAAGAAAAAAAAAAAAAACTTCTAGCAAAGTTAGTGTTGCTATGAGTATTTGTTAGTATCTAATTATATCAATAAGCAATAACAAAAACTGTTGGGGATAATTTTGTTTTTGGATTAAGTCTAATGTGAATATTAGAGTCCACACAATTAAGGTTGAAGTAGAATGCTAAAGAAAATGGATTCTTAGTTCCACATGAATTATGATTAGCAAAGCTAGTGCCTTAAGAATAGGAGACTACCTAACATGAAAAGAAATGTAAGAAATTAGAAGTATAAATAATCAAACCATTATCAAATTGAATTATAATATGTGTTCCAATGATCACCTCTTAGTAAAGAACTAAAAAGATTATTAAAAATTCTTGATCTGTATTTTTTGTAAGCTATTCAGACGAACCAAATACTCTCACAGTATGTTATTTAGGCCTCAATCAATATACTCCAAGCAACTGTCTCTTGCAGATTATGATCGATTACTTAATAAAGTGCGAGCAAAAGTGAAATTTTGGACACATCATCACTTGAGCTTTGCAAGACAATTAAGACTTATATCAACAGAAATAACATGGACCATTGGTTATTGGAGTGTTGTATCTTTCCTCCCAAGGTGTGGCATTTGTAAGATCAACAATTTAACCTCATAATTTTTGTTTCATGACAAGCTGGACACACATGAACTAATCTCCCATGGAATTAGCACCTCTCTCTTGCTAGTAAAGATCCTTCGTAATAAATTGTAGTTGGCTCTTCAAACTCCAGGCTCTAACCTAGCGGAATTACTTTTACAGTGTTGGAATTCACATTGATTCCTAGGACTAGATTCTTTTACTCTCCAAAACTGATTAACAATGTGAGATTATCTCTAATAGTGTTTGAAATCTTACTTCAACTTTAATTTAGAGAAAAAAAACTTCTCCAATGATATTCATTTCTTACTTCTAATTCAAAGTCTAGTTTTTATTTCAAAATTAAATATCTATATTTTTTCTTTCATTTTTAAAGTACGACTTTTTTTTCACAAAACGATACCTTAGTTTATAATGTATTATTATTTTATACCTATGGAAAATAATGTGATTAAAATGTATATATTACAAAAAATTATTAGATTTTAAAAGAAAATTGGAATCAACCATTGGAATTGGAAATGCTCTAATTCACTCTTATGTTGATTCTTTGTAATGGTTCTTATGTTTTATTTTGACTCATTGGGCAAACTCCTTTCAATGTCATGAAAACAACTTTAAAAAACAACTATATATGAGATGATATAATGTGGCAAAACAAGATGGCGAGAATATTATTATTGGTAACCTAGATTGTAAATATGAACATCATTCGTAATAGTTTATATGGAGGTGGGCATTTGGTTAATCAGTTAGGTTTAGTTTAATTTAATCGGGAAGTTTATAGTTTTAAAATCAAACAGCCTTCTAAATACTAATATGAGCCAAAATTTGTGAGCTGGGTCAATAAGTTCAAGAAAAAAGGGTTCATCCATTTTATAAATCAATGATTTTTCTGTCAATATAGGTTGATTGACATACTTCAATCCATAATCATTTCACTAACAATATTATGGAGGGCAATCATCACTACTTAAAATCAAACTTAAGTGAATAAGACAGTAACACTCAACCACTTTTTAAAAAAAAAATAGATCAAAAAATAAATAATTTGAGATTTTTATCTCGTTTGTTTTGGTAAAGCAAATAAAAAAGTAGATTGAAAAACTTGGTAATTGGTATAAAATCACAATTGGATCTGCTCAAGTTTTAACTTAACATAATAAGTAGTAGAGGGTTTCATTAAATTCACAAATTTTACCAAGGTATGACCCCTTAAACCCATTTCATCTTCTTCTTCTTTTTTTTCATTACTATTTTATGTTAAGAGAATCATAAACATTTGTTTGACGGAAAAAAATGAAGAGAATCATAAACATTTTAATAAGTACTGATTTGTTAAACATACATTTATAATTTTTTAAAAGTAAATTTTTTTTTTTGGTCATCAAATTTTTTAAAAGTTATTGATTATCCTAACGCACAACTTAAATAATAATATAGTAAATTATTATTACTTTCAGATTTTTTTTCATCAATACTAAACACTAAAATGATGATATTTTCTGTTTTTGCTAAAATTTAACCAAAACGAAAAGATATCAAATTGTAATTTCTGATATTCTCGCATATTTTTTTAATAATTGTTTTGGAATTTGATTCTACATATGTGGCGTGTTTGGTATAATAAAATTTAAGATTTAGATTATAGATTAAATTGATGGAATTGTGGAAAAAAAACTAGAAGTTGTAAAGTCACACGAAAAGATTCGCCCAAACGAATGTGTTAATAAGGGAAGACAAAAGCAATCTAAAAGTCAAAACCTGTTTATGGCTTCCAGATTCATCTCTTTAATACCCCGTTTAGGGTTCCTTCTCTATTCTTATAGATAGACCCAATGGAGAGAGTTTCACAAGTAGTTATGGTAACAAAACCTAAATCAAAAAACAAAACCGAGTCAAAACTAGAGATTCAGTTCGGTTTTGGTTTCTTTCAAATAACCAAAAAAATTTTTAAATCTTAATACTCACGGTTTGGTTAAAAACAAAGAACCGAAAATAATCATAAAGATCTATTCATAATATTTATTTTATGGTGTTTGGTTACATTTTTTTTTTTGTCAACATTGGATCGACAAAATCCGATCCATAGCCTAAAGTCATTAGCTGGATCATCCTAATCACCAGACTGAGAACGTGTTTGGTTACATTTAGTTACAAATAATAATATAGTATCGAATCGATTGATTATGTTTGATTCATTTCTTTAAATATAGTTATTTTTAGTTATAAATAATCATATTTTTTGGTACTTTTGGATTTAGTTCCGTTTATATTCAAATATCCATTTTTAACCAAAACTAAAAAGAACCAAAAACCAAAAAAAATTACTAGAACCGAACCCGAATACAGATTGTCCTAAACCATTCACAAAAACTGTAGTAAAAAAAATTGTGAGTGAGACAAATAAAAAAAATAGACATTGTCTTTACTCTTCCCGGCGCGTACACACCACACAATACCACTATTAACAGACACGTGCAACAAACGCGCTTAAGACGCACGTGAGTCTAGGACACAAAGTGGATAATCATGGAACTGTCTTAACCTAAGGAATATACAATACAAGGGCAAAATGAGGTGGACGATACTACTGTACGCCGGATATGAATTTAGTATCTTAACCTACGCCGTCTTTTAGTCGTTTCCCTTTGGTCTTTTAAACCTACGTTTCTCTTCACCGTAATCGCTCTCGCTTCGTCTATCTATCTCTCTCTCTCTCATTTGTAACTCTGTAACTCCGAACAATCAATCCCATGGCTAACTCCTCCGCTGACTCCGCCGCAGACCACCGCAACAAGCACCTCTCCATCAATCCGCCGCACCAGATCTTCAAAGGTTTTCCACCATTTTCATTTGTTTTTCGTTTCGCTTTCTGATGATTGGGATTGTGTTTGAGGCCTTCCCATTTCGGAGACTCGTACACAATCCTAATTCTTGCAGAGTTGTTGCAGCTCTTCTCTGTCCGATGCTTAAATGTCGATTAGATTAGCGTTAACAGTGTATTTAGTCACTTTTGTCCCCTTAATTAGGGTTTTTGGTGTCCCTGGATCGTTCTTGGTTTGTTGTCGTTCTGTTTGCTTATTTTGTTATACCAAATAGGATTGAGCGTAAAATGGATAAATTTTGCAGTTTTTAGTCTAGGTGTTAATTTGGTCTGACTTCGTTTTTGTAATACGTATAATAGTTGAAGTACTGATTGCTATTGGTACCATTATTAGCTCCGTGTGTGCTTTTTATCAGTATTTTTTTTATTCCTGAGGGAATTTCGTGGATAATTTAACTTATCAGACAACTAGCGTTGAGTTTTTGAATGTTGTTTAGTATTTCTGTAGATCCAGTAAGGTGTAGGTTTATTTGCATCTTGATGTGAGACATCTTTTAGTACATTGTTTCCATTGCTTTATGTTTTTGACGTTTTGCTAGTGTAGAGACCATGCTTGCCTGATTCATGACCAGACCAAACGCACTTGTCATTTGTATGCTTTTTAGTGCTATTTGGCAACCGGATGATCCTTTGGTGTGTGTATGCTAGAGGATTAGAGTGATATTCTGGCCTTACCTGTGCAGAAATCCAGGGCTCTGACAATGCTATTCCTCTTTCACCTCAGTGGCTTCTCTCCAAACCAGGAGAGAACAAGACTGGAATGGGAACTGTGGTATGTTCATGTTGTTTGTGCGTGCAGTTTGTTTTCTTTTAGTTTTTTATTTGTTTAACATTTGACCTAAATTGACTCTTACAGGAAGCTCAGGCGCTGCAAAATCCGTATGGAAACCACTTGGATGGTGCGAGATCAACAGGAATTGGGGAAGAGACACCAGAAAACCTGAAGAAAAAAGATGTTTTCCGACCATCCTTACTTGATGCAGAAAGTGGTCGCCGTGATCGTTGGCGTGATGAGGAAAGGGATACCTTGTCCACAGTACGAAAAGACCGCTGGCGAAATGGCGAGAAAGAATTTGGTGAGAATAAGAAGGTGGACCGGTGGGATAATGTGGGTCCTAAATTTGGGGAGCAACGACGTGGTCCAAATGACCGGTGGACTGATTCAGGAAACAAAGATGCTGCGCCAGAGCAGCGGCGTGAGAGCAAGTGGAACTCTCGCTGGGGACCTGATGAGAAGGAAGCTGAGATTCCGCGTAATAGGTGGGATGAACCTGGTAAAGATGGTGAAATCATCCGTGAGAAGGGTCCATCTCTTCCTTCTGGTGATGGAGACCATTACCGGCCCTGGAGACCCTCTCAAGGTCGAGGAAGAGGAGAATCTCTTCACAGCCAATCAACCACTAACAAGCAGGTTACATCCTTCTCTCAGAGCAGGGGGCGTGGAGACAACACTGCTATCTTTTCAGCTGGACGTGGAAGGTTGACTCCTGGTGGAAGCCATTTTACTAGTGCGGCAAGCCAGTCTCACCCTCCTAGATCTGCCTCTGACAAGGGGGAAACTGGTCCTGGAGAGCCTCCCCATCTGAGATATAGTAGAATGAAACTGTTGGATGTGTACAGGATGGTTGATACAGTTTGTTATGAGAAGTTTCCAGATGGGTTTGTTGAGGTGCCTTCCCTTACGTGTGAGCAGCCTTCAGATCCTCTGGCTCTTTGTGCTCCAAGTTCCGATGAAGTGGTGAGTATTACTTAATTTAGCTAATGTTTTCTTCTTTTAATAGTATCTTAATACCGATCTTTGTATCTTTGTTGTTCCTCACAGAATGTTCTGGATGGAATTGAAAAGGGAAAAATAGTGAGTAGTGGTGCCCCTCAGACAACCAAAGATGGCCCTAGTGGACGAAATCCAGTTGGACGAACCAGGCCTGGTAAGAATTTTGTGAAAGACATCCAGGCCTGTAGTGTTTGTTTAGATGAATTAAATGGTAGATTTTGTCAATGCCTTGTTGCAGCTGGAAGCAGAGAAGATATGACATTTACTGCTGAGGAATCTAAAGATGAAAGTGGAGAAACAAGAATATATTCAGATGATAAGCTAAGGCCTGAAGGTATGCATTGACATATTGTGGTTCTCATGCAGCTTTGTTGCTTTTATTAGCGCTGTTTGAAATAGCGTACATTGAAATTTAGTTATGTGTCCATTTCAGTAGTTATCAAAAAACTCATTTGCATTTTAATACTTTCGGAAGTGTTGTCAAAGCGGAAATATTAAGATTGGTTCATTGTTCTGAAGTGTTGTCAAAGTGAAAAACCCTATTAGCCTCTCACATTATGGTGTTTCTGTCATTTTTCAGCTTCTCATGAAGGTTATGCCCCTTCTAAGAAAGGCAATGAGGTGCCTGTTAGAGCATTTCAAGAACTCAGTATGCAGGGAAATACCCCATGGCGTGAGCCTTCTGTGGGAGAAAGGTCCAATAGGATTTCACAAGATTGGAATGACCCTTCAGCTGATAGCAGGCTGAAATCTTCTGACAGTGTCTGGTCGCATCCTAAAGATTCAATAAATCATTCAGGCGGCAATAATATGATGTTGCCACAGTCTAAAGGTGAATCAAGATGGCAAATCGGTGAAGATCCTGTACTTAGAAGGCAGCCATCTTTGGTGTTCGACAGGGAGCGAGAAGTTAGAAAGCTGTTGCCACCTTCACCTGAGGAACTTTCACTCTGTTATAAAGATCCCCAAGGTTTGATTCAAGGTCCTTTTTCTGGAAGTGATGTCATTGGATGGTTTGAGGCTGGATATTTTGGCATAGATTTGCTAGTTCGTCTTGCAAGTGCGCCAAATGATTCTCCTTTTTCATTACTTGGTGATGTAATGCCGCATTTGCGGGCTAAGTCGGGTCCACCACCTGGTTTTACTGGTGCCAAGCAAAACGAATTTGTAGATGCAGCTGGTACAGCAGCCCTCCCTGGTCTGGGGAAAGTTCATTCTGGGATGGGTGACACTGAAATGTTGCAAAATGATATGAGGTACAAGCAAGTTGCAGGGACTGTAGCAGAGAATCGGTTTATTGAATCGCTGATGTCGGGAGGTTTGAACAGTTCAGTTCAAGGTAATACTAGCGCTGGCCATTTGATGGGTTTTAAGAATATCTTTTGTTATCTTATTAGCTGCTCAGGAGCAGTAACTTTTTCTACTTTCTTTGTATCTATGTTGTGTGTGCAGGTGCTCAAGGATATGCAATAAATAGCTCTGGTGGGTTGTCTGTACCAGTTACTGATAGTGGGGCTGACATGTATCTTTTGGCCAAGAAATTGGAACTTGAACGGCAGAGATCAATACCTAGTCCATATTCATATTGGCCTGGTCGGGAATCTGCAAACATGATGCCAGGATCAGCGAATGTGTCAGAAAATGCTCCACAACCCGCTCGTTCTCCAAGTGCTGATTTGTTGTCCATCCTTCAAGGTGTAACGGATAGGTCTTCTCCTGCTATTAGTGCTCCTCTTCCTGCTTGGTCGCATTCCAATCAGAAAGAAGGTGATTTGCATGATGCTAAAAGTTTCCAAACGCAAACTTCTTTTGGGGTCCAACAGCAAAGGCTGCCAGAGCAGAATTTACATTTGGCAGGTTTACTTGGTCAACATTTTGAAAATAATCCAGGTAGCATGTTATCACCTGATATGATGCTTGGACTCTCCCAGGATCAGCAATCACTCAATCTGTTGCAGCAGCAACAACTCTTGCTACAGTTGAATTCTCAGACACCCTTGTCTTCCCAACAGCAGCGTCTTTTGCTTGAAAAGATGCTCTTGCTTAAACATCAACAGAAACAAGAAGAGCAGCAGCAGTTGTTACGACAGCAGCAGCTGTTTTCTCAGGTTCTTGCTGACCAGCAGCGTTCTCAGCAACGGTTTGGAGAGGCACCTTATGGACAGTTGCAGCCATCCTTTGATGCACTTAGGCTGCAACAATCCAAAGATATGACACAGGTCAATCAGCAGATGCAGGTTCCTGTTTCCCATGAGGAGCGTGTCAATTTAGCTGATTTGCTCCCAGTAACTCATGGCACTAATCAGAATGTTGCTTCTTTTGGAACACCCTCCCAGCTCCTGCAACACCAGCTGTTTGGGAATGTTGACCCTAGGATGAGCGAGGGGACAATTCTTGCAGATCGAATAGATGATCCCCTTAAAAAAGATTCAAAATCAGAATATGAAAGAACAGTTACTGCAGACAACGTGAACAGCTTGTACACTGAAAAGCCTGTACTCTCTCCTGGCTATCATGCTACACGTAACGCGGAAGAAGAACCTGTGAGCTATCCAAGCAATGAAAGTGCCACTCCTACTATTACTGCTCCTGAAACATGTGAAAGCAAGTTGGTGGATGAGGCAAAGGATGTGTCTGCTGGACAAGGAGAGACCAGTAATGAATTACCTGTGGAGATTCCTGCAACTGAAGTTAAGAACAGTGAACCTTCTGGAGGACGGAAGACTTCTGAGAAGAAGTCCAGGAAGCAGCGGGCTAAACAGTCTGCTGAATCGGCTAAGACAACTTCTAAAGCTCTTGTTCAGGAGGCAAAGCAACCTGAAACAGAAAATGCTGATGATTCTGAGATAAAGCGAAAAACTAAAAAGTCGGCTGACACTTTGATAGACAATGATTCTGACGTCATGAAGAGCTCCACAGTGGCAGTTTCAAACGCCTCCCTAATGAGTTCCCAAGCTGATACAGTCGTGGGAGAAGAGACTTCACTGCAAAACACACGAACACAACCGGGACGAGCTTGGAAGCCTGCTCCTGGCTTTAAACCAAAGTCATTGATAGAGATTCAAATGGAAGAACAGAGAGTAGCACAAGCAGAAGCTTTAGCTCCAAAGATTTCTACTACTGTGAGTTCAGTAGGGCCTTGGGGGATTGTTGCCAATTCAGATTCTAACATCCTAAGACAGACTTATGGAGAGTCAGTTATCACTCAATCCACTGTTGTACAGCCTGAAAGTGCTCCTGCTCTTAAGGGTAAGAAAAGCCACTTGCATGATGTACTAGCTGATGATGTTTTGGCCAGATCCAGTGACAAAGAGAGGGAAGCAATGGAAAGCATCTCTAGCAATGACGCACTTGCGCAAGTCACAGCCACTAATGCAGAGGCTTTAGATGATGACAACTTTATTGAGGCCAAAGAAACAAAAAAGAGCCGCAAGAAATCTGCGAGAGCAAAGAATGCTGGAGGAAAAACTCCTGCACATGTTTCTACTGTAGAGACATCCCTTCCAACAAGCTCTATTGAGAAGGGAAAAAGTTCTCGTGCTGTACAGCAGCAGGAGAAAGAAGTTTTGCCTGCTATTCCTTCTGGGCCTTCATTGGGAGACTTTGTCCTCTGGAAAGGAGACACTGGGAACAATCCTCCACCAGCTGCTGCATGGTCTACTGCTCCAAAAAAATCAACGAAACCTAGTTCCCTTAGGGACATAGTGAGGGAGCAAGAGAAAATGACGACCTCGTCTCATCCACCCCCTAGTCCGGTACCTACAACCCAGAAGTCTACACCACCACAGGCTCCTCAGGGCGGTGTTCTTTCATGGTCACACTCTGCATCTTCTCCTATGCGGGCTGTCTCACAATCTTCACAGTCAAAATCCAAAGGTGATGATGACCTTTTCTGGGGTCCAATTGAGCAATCAACCCAGGAATCAAAACAGTATGAATCTTATCTCTTGCTCCTTGAGTATCCAAGTCATCCTATCTAATGTTGTGTTACTAAATGTATTGAAAGCTTACGCCCTTTATGGATATTGACCAAATGAGTGTTATGTTTGAGCAGGGGAGACTTCCCTCATCTGACGAGTCAAAACAGTTGGGGAACCAAAAACACTCCTGGGAAAGTAAACGCAGGAAGTTCCCAGAATCGACAGAAATCAGGTATAACTGGATCTACAGATCGGGGTATGTCTTCACCTCTTGTCACTCAGGCATCCACTAAAGGGAAAAAAGAGGCAGCGACGATAACCACAGGTTTGCTTTTAATTCAATCATCTTGTCTGTCCAAAATTCGATTTTCTCATGTGTTTTTGGTTTCACAGAGGCCGATGGCTTCAGAGATTGGTGCAGAAGCGAATGTCTCAGACTTCTTGGTTCAGAAGGTAAAAAGCTCATATTACACTCTGGTTTTCAAGTCTTATTTGTCCTTAACAATCTATCTCATGTTTTAAGTGAGCTTCCGTTAGCATTCTCTGTTTAAATGTCTTATAAACTAATTGGGTAGATAGAGTAGCATATCGAATCAAGAACATCCTCACTGAAGCATGTATTCTATTATTGAATGTCATTTATATCCCTTTTTCAGATACTAGTGTGTTGGAATTTTGTCTGAAGCTATCCCGATCCGAAGCTGAAACTCTTCTGATAGAAAACCTTGGATCGCGTGATCCAGACCACAAGTTCATCGACAAATTTCTCAACTACAAAGATCTATTACCATCAGAAGTAGTAGAGATTGCATTTCAATCAAAGAGCACCTCGGGAGTCGGAACACGAAACAACACAGGAGATGACTATTATAGCACTGCTGCTACAAACGACGGGTTCTCTAAAGTTGGTGGTAAGAAAAAGAATAAGAAAGGGAAGAAGGTAAACTTAAGCGCATCAGTTCTTGGATTTAATGTGGTTAGTAACAGGATCATGATGGGAGAGATTCAGACAATAGATGACTAAGAGGAAGAGTTGGATATGTTCATACACTTTTTGGGACTTGAGTTTCTTCATTGTACATTGTTCTTTTTTAAATTAGGACACAAATCTGGACTTGTTAATTTTAAAAGGATGGAACTTGTTTTCTCACTAGGAGAAGTTTTGTTAGACTATTTTCTCTGCGAGATGAGGTTTTTTCATGGTCCTCTTCCCTTTTTAGTCGCAATCCAGAAAGAAACGATAGATTCTGTTTGTTTGTTGTTTTTTCTTTAATGTTAAACAGCTTTGTTCTCCCAAATTTTGTTGCTTAATCTTTACTTTACTCATTTATGTTAATTATAGTTATTACTTTTACAGAAAGTGGGACTGGATTTAAAAGCAAAGCATAGAAGAATATGCGATAGTTTTACTTGCTTTGGAAAGCTTGAAACCAAAGTTTGATTTTAAATGGGATAATTTACTAATGATTCGCAATACACGAGGCATACACGAATTCTCAAGGGAACATTCAACCTACACCACATCTACAGTGAACAATGCATTGCTTTACCTACAATATGTTGAAACTTATAATAAGTTTTGTACTGGTGATATGCAAAAAGTTAATAATCGGACCTCAATAGCATAAAAAATGATAGTGAAACCGATATAACAACAACTTTTTTTATTCCAAAGACCCGAGATAATAATAACTTGAACAATATAAAATCTGATTTGGCTACTGAAACTCTTGGAATTCTAGAAAAATGTTAGAAAGAAACGTCTTTTGAATAGTGATGTATTCGAAAGTATAAACTATTTGACATTGGCACAATGACCATACATTGTGTTTGAAGAATCATTGAAAACATGTTTTAAAAACTTGACCTTTAGTCATGTCCATGACAAAAAATGCTCAATTTATTAACCGGAACAGAACCAGATCTTCTGAACCAAATCAAAGGTTTAGATCTAAAGACTGAACCAAAGAGTTGAGAAAGAGCAGACGTACCAAATTCACACGAGCGAATAAGGAAACACGAACAAGCGGAGAATAACACCGTGCTTTGCTTTTTATCGTCTCCTCTTAATCTTTCGCCGCTTTCACCAAACATTTCTCTTCTCTCTTTCTCTCTACGTTGACGAAGATGTCGATGAAGGCTTCTCTCAAAGGCAAGTACGATGCTGACAAAACCACCGGAGTTGGTTCTTTCGCCTTCAACGCCGGTGATCTTAAGCTTCGTGCTACCATGACCGATGCTACTCTCGTCGCTGGCCCTACTATGAACGGACTTGCTCTCGCCGTTGAAAAGCCTGGTTTCTTCATCGTTGAGTACAACGTTCCTAAGAAGGTATAACGAACGCTCTTTGAGCTGAAATAGTAGTCTCAGAGATTCATGGTTTTCGATTTCATGGAAAGTCTCTATGTAAGTTAGATGGCTTACAATTTACACTAAACCTAAATAAATTCATTTTTCTGGGTTTTTTATAGTTTATTCTTAGTTTTGATTAGTTTAATTTCTGAAGAAATGAAGCAACAAATGATTAATTCTAGTTGAATTCAAGGTTTACGGTTTAGTGTTGTTTTGAATGATCCTCAAGTTCAAGACTATTGAAGTAGAACAGTTAAAGAATTCAATATTTGGAGAAATGTTTATTATTCTCAATTGCTCAACTATTGTGTGTTTTTCTGGTTTTACAGGATGTTAGGTTTCAGTTTATGAACACAGTAAGGATTGCTGAGAAGCCATTGAGTTTGACTTACATTCATAGCAGAGCAGATAATCGTACGATTGTCGATGGAAGTCTTGCGTTTGATTCTGCAAACAAAGTCTCTGCTAACTACATGGTGGGCACAAACAACTGTAAAGTTAAGTATAGCTATAACCATGGAGGGTTAGCTACATTCGAGCCGTGCTATGATTTGGCCAAGAATACATGGGATTTTGCTGTTTCTCGAAAAGTTTATGGTGGTGACAATCTCAAGGCAACTTATCAGACATCTAGTAAGTTGTTGGGTATGGAATGGTCAAGGAGCAACAAAGCAAGTGGGTTTAAGGTAATACAAACAAGCATTTTACACTCTTGCGAGTCCATATCAGTTTATATGTTTGATACCGTTTTCGATGGCAAAGTTAAGCTTGTTGAATCGTGATATCAGTGACTTGAAGCCAACAATGGATCCTACATAAGATGCATATATTATTGACATATTGTATGATCTTTCAGTGTAGAATAGGTCATTTGTTTCTGCAACTATCTCGGATATCGAGTTTTACATTGTATAAACAAACACATTGAATTGGTGGTTTGATGGGATTCTTCTTCTTGTTCCAAACAGGTATGTGCGTCTGTGAATCTGGCGGATGAAGTGAAAACACCGAAATTGACCGCAGAAACTACATGGAATCTTGAAATGTAGTAAACACTTGTAACTTCCAATTGTTTGATGTCACGCAACATTATTGAAGTAGTTGTCATTGCAAGTCTTCCGAAATTTTGTTGCAACAGAATTCACATCACTGTCATTCTTAATCAATTATGTTTTATGATCTTCTTTTGATCGTCAAAGAATTTAAATCTTAAAATAAACACAGAATGTATCAATTTTGATCATTAGCTTTTGTTCCTGAGGTTAAAATGTACCCTGAACCTCCCTTTTTTTCTCTTTTTTTTTTTTTCATTTTTTTAAAATCCTCGTTTAATGCCCAATCTTTGAACTCACTATCAGTTAACCTAAAGGAATAGACATGAAAATTTGCTGATGAAAAATGACTGTCCAAAAAACCACAGCAATCTTGGCAAAAACTTGGGCATGGGACTCATCTGCCGAGCTCGGCTAATATGTCGGTCTCGTGGGTAGGAATGAATCAGACAGGAACAGGCAAGCCTTTCTTTGCCATGCCATCCAGAATTTCGTTAAGAGATTGGCATAATCCTGATATCTGTTGATCCCATTGTTGTAGTTCTTCAATGTCATCTTCAAAATGTATCACAGCCTCCTCCTGAACATGTCCAAAGACAACCTTCTTCAGGGCTTTTGCTTACATAACCTAACCGACAAAAGAATTATTTTCCAATGTGCTGCTTACCTGATCTATGGAACCTCTCATTCTGTCTTGCCCGATCATGTTAGCTGCTATCTTCTCCGCCTTCAACCAAGAATTGTCTCTTAAATCACAGGAAAAGCGAAAAAGGGTATAGCGTATTCACATATCGGTTTTGAATATGTACCTTTCTTGGATCAATCCCTAGCAGAGTTCCCAATTCATCAAACCTAAGAATGCAAAATATGGAGATTTAAGCTTAGAAAATCAAATAAGTCTCCGGAACATAAAGAAGATGCCAATTCTACATCTCAAACCTTATGTTTGTGTAAAGTTTGCTTGCACTTAGAAGGTTATGCTCAATCATGGCACGGTCAAGAACAGTGGATTTATCAGGTAAGGATGCTTTCTGTTGAAAACCAATAAGGCGAATCTTGTTATGAACCTACCAAATCAAAAGATATGCAAATACTGCATCTAAATCTTAATAACAGTTTAGACCTGATGTGGCCTTAGTTCTTCTGCAAAAGCATCAATTTCTGGTTTCCTAAGTATCCTTTCCAGATACACCTAATTACAATAAAAAAATTCAAGTTAGCATGTAATTCTGACCAATCTTCTATAGGCTGTTTAAATGTGCTTATAAATCAAACATATAAGACAATAAGCGGGCTTAAATACTAATATGCTAATCCAAATGATAAATTTGCCCAAGTTTATATAACTGTATGTTAGTGTACTAGAGGAAACAAAGGTAAGACCTTCTGCAGGATCGGATAAATCTTCAGCTTGGAGCAGCGCTCATCCTGTTAATAAAGAGATATTGAGAAACAAAATGATAAAGAAGCTAACAAGAAATGGAATTCTAATAATTATCCACAAGGAATTACTTTATATAGAGTTGCGAGGACACGAGAACGCTGAGGACCAGCCCCAGCTAATATGGTACATGTGACAGCAGCGGACAGGGCCTGCTCCAATGCATTCTCATCAATCTCTCTAAAAGAAAAAAGATCACATAACATCACAAACTTATCGGAGAGAAAACAAGGAGACTATCAATTGGAGTGTGAGGAGTTAACTGTAAAATAATCGGTCATAATGGTTTTCACAAAAGGACAGAAGATTGATTCATCAATATATCATTCAGACAGGAAACCAACACAGGATAAATTTACAGATGTAGCAGGGAGAGAACTCGGTTAACTTACTCATCCCCTATTTGGCGTTGTTCAATCTGAGATATGCCATAATACCGAAGTGCAGCCTCTAAAAACTTTCTTTTCATGTCCAAAATTCTAGCATAGCAGACCTGAAAAGGATGTACATTAAAACCCAAAAAATAGTGCGCCTAAATTACCCAGCATATAACGTTGGCCCAACCTTATACTGCAAATTCAAAACTTCATTCTGACTACTGCTCACTAAGAAAGAGGCTTTATTTATAAAAGCCTCTGCATTTACAGCATCATCATCCTGCACATATTCAAAACACCAATCAATATATATCCAAGTAATAATTTGAACTACAACAATGCTCTTTACACAGTCAAAATTCATAGTTTCATGACACTGAGATATGGTCAACAAATTTGTTAAGTTTAATAAACCATCTCTAGAAAAAAAATCCAAACGTTTGAAGTATTACACAACAAATGGTTATCTATCTTCTCTACCTGCATAGAAGTCCGGTTACATAAGGAAACTAGACGGATTTTAGCTAAAACAATTACTGCCATGGGGAAATCCATCTCATATATAGTGATTTGCGATTTACGTGCTCAAAAATCAATGCAAAGGACACAAAATCTATTGTGCATATATACTTGGAAGGGAAAGCCAAACCTCTAGATACAAACGAGCAATTTGGATACATTTTGAGAGCTTAAAGTTGTCGTCAACGGCCCTGATAAAGAATACCACAATTCCAAATCAGGTAATTGAAAGGAACATAAGGGTAAACTAGAAATTTGCTTCTCAATGCCACACACCTCATCCCAGAGTCCAGATCAATGCCACTCAACATCTGAGCAGCTTTTGACCATTCCTGCTCCGATTCATACAAGCCGGCAAGTTTTTCTCTGATAACAAGTGCCTAAAAATCCAGCAAAAACAATATCACCTCTTAACAACAAAAAGATTGTAAAGCAACACAATGTACATTGTCTCAGTTACCCAAAAAAAAGAGCATCCTTTAGAAAACAAACACATCATAGGGTAGGTTTCAATTTATAAGGCAATCATCAAGGATCATACAATAGCAAGCGTCTCAAAATACTTCTCGAGTTAGAACTAATTACATCGACTACAGAGGGGTTTAGAATGTGTATCTACATTAACAATAAGGTAACTGTAGATGCATAAAAGAGAAAACAAACCTGTTCCTCGAAGGAAACAACTCTCGGTTGAATCTGAGTGAGTGTAAATTGCGCAATCTCCTTCTGTGTCTCTGGTTCTAATCTCCCGAGCTCTTGCGCGAAAGATTGCAAAAGTTGCCTCGAAACCACCAAGGGAACATCATCGGAAAGAACTAGAATAGATATGAAATTATTGTCACAAAACAAAAATCATCGAATCAGAAATTCTGGCATACTCCAAATTTAAAAGAGACGAAGCAATTGTGGAGTCACTTAAGAAGTGGGAAACATGAGAAGAGAGTAGAGATGAAAAAAATTACTGTGATCGATGAATTTTTTCGCTTGAAGAAGATCATTGGAGGAAAGAACAGAAGAGAGGATTAGTTTGTATTGTTCGATCTTTTGGCGTTGGTCGCCAATTGCAGAAGCGTTCGTCAAGGCTTCATCCATGGCTTCTCTGAGATTTTTCTCCCGCTTCGATTGAAAACCCTAAGAAACCTTTCTGGGTTTGATCGGTTTTTTGGTTTTTTTTTTTTTTTTGGTCTGCTTTATATGTAAGGGAAAAAAAAATGAGCAACGCTTTAATTCTGTTCCGGTGAATGGATTGGAGGGACGCTTTTTACAAAATTCTAGATAGGGATTAGTAGTACTAATAAAAGGGTTAAGACACATATTATAAAATCAACGACTCTAGAGATTTAAACCCTCTAACATGTTTGGTATAGTTTATCAATTTTGAAATTAAGAGATTTGGGAATCAAAAAGAGAGGAAATAAATTCTGAAAAAGCTTTTAAATCTTGAAAATGTTTCAAAGTACATTAAGAATATACACTGATGTCGAGTTACTTTCAATCTGGTTCTATTTTTCGGGTTTAGACACATTATTTTTCGGGTTTAGACACCAATGGCACCGAGATTCGATTCATCTCCACTACATTAGTAGATTAAAAAAAATTTTAGGATATGAACGTTAAATTATATATCAGACTTTATCGATTTAATTGTTCAAAACATATATATATATATATATATATCACTCGATTGGGGATGATGCTATCTTCAAAATTTCCACGCTATATGTCAAAAAAGCCACTTCCGTCATTTGAAATGATATAAAGCATGCTATCGGTCAAAAGTGTTTCGAATTCTAAACGAAAAAATAGATAAGCTTCTTCTAATTCTTAAAGCTCCATGCAAGATCCATCAACTTTATCTAATATGTAAAACCAGCCTAATCTGAAAAAATAATTGGAATTTTTTCCTAAATTCATCCACAAAACACCTATAACTCATAAGAAAAAGTTTTCACTATTACATTACGAAGTCGAAACTCTTTTTTGGGCAATATCAAACCTAATTTCTCTTCAGATGACAAAAATAGCAATAACGACAGATTATGTAGATATCTTATAAATGATAATGCATCCAGAAAAGTGATCAGCTTTACTCCTATACTTAGAAGATTTTGTAAGATTTAAAAGTTTATTTTGATTTTTTCTCTATTTAATTCTTAGAATTTTGAATAACAAAACTAATTTTCTCGAGGTTTTGCTTGTGATACACCTCTACTAAACTCGTTTTTACATTAGTGATTTTCTTATCTCAATGGAAATTAAAGCTGATAAAAAATGTTATATCATAGATTTCCTAAAGTCGGTGTTGGTACACCGGTCAAAATCATATAAGCCCATCAGCAAGCTAACAAGAAGTTAAGCAGAATAACTTGAAAGCAAACAAAAGATGCAACTAGACAAATCTTGGCACTAGAAATTCCTTGTCTGTACACAATTTATGTTCTCATCTAATAAAGCATTTCATAAGTCAAAATCCATGAGGGAATCAATTCCAATGAAGTTGTCCAGTTGGATTAAAGGAATACTAATTTTGTTCTTTACACGACCTATGGTTTTGCATATTGTAAACATTCTACTTTATAAAGCCATGTTTTGGCTTCTCATTCAACCCATAATTATGTATAACCTAGAAAAGGAATTAGTTCCAGTCTCCAATATATATGAATGACTTTGATATTATTTTATTCTCTATGTTGTTATGTCCTATGTTTATAGTATTCCAATAATTTTTTTTATCTGAATTTGTCTTTTTGAGTTTTTTTCTTTATAATTGTAAATTATTAGCATTGGGCATTTGGTATAATGGTTTGGTTCGAGTCAGTTTTTGGGTTTTCCGGTTTTGTAAATATGATAATCATAAAACAACCTACTAAATTCGGTTCTTAGATGGGTTTTTTTTGTCGGTTTTGATTTCAAATTAGTAATTGAAATATGAATTGAATTAGATTTGAAATACTTTTCATTCTTATTCGATTTGTTTCAAATGATTACTTGTAATTAATTGTATCCAATCCAAAAGAAAACCAATATTGTTTGGTTACCTTTGATTCTTGGTTTTTAGCTAAACCGAACTAAATTTCGTTGCTACTAATATTCTATAACAATCCAGTTATTGAACAAGAAACCAAAATCAAACCAAATTTCTGTTTTTAGATTGGTTTAGTTTTCAGTTCCAATTTTTATGCATAGAACTATATACTACTATATAATTTTATTTGTCTAATTTCTTTTAAAAAAATTCTTTAAGTTTGTTGGTTTGCTTAATCCTTTTTTTGTTGTTGTGACCTCTCAATCTTCCCATCTACTCTTTTAAATTTGAAAAACTCAATTTTCTTTTCTTAGCTATACATTTAAAAGTTTTCCTCTTTATACTAGACTAGGATTAGCAAGTGGCCTTTAGCCTCGTGGCATGTGGTAAGTCCACTAAAAGCAGGCGCATTTGCACGTTAAGGGATCGAGTCCCGCTGCCTGCATTATGCAAGAATTTGACTAATGGGCCGGCCAGTTGTAGCCCAGTGTTGGCAAAAAAGAGAGAGACTAATTTAGGATTATACCCATGCTATAGCGTGAGATTAGACTATTTTTTCAACTCATGTTCATTTAGGTTTTTAGACATGTAATCACCCGTCATCATATTTTGAATATTGTTTTCGAGATGTTATTTTAGAGGTCTGAAACCCAAACCAAAATCAACATGGATTAAAAGAACCGGACCCAACAAAATATCCTAATGGGTTTTAAATCTATATTTCTTACAAACCGAACCAAACATGAATTGTAACCAAATTTTAGTTTTTTAGAGTTTTTCTAATAATTTTTTCTTCAATTTTGAATTTTATATAAAAATACTCAAACACGAACTTGATCTATACCGAACTGAACTATGTCCGAAAAATAAAAATACCCGAATAAGTATACCAAATTAGTTGAACTGAACTCGACAATATAAATAGGTCCTAAATATATGTACCTGGAAAACCGAATCCAAACTCGAATTGAAACCGAATTTGTACCCGACATTTTTTTAATTAAATTTTAACTTTTAGAGTTTTTTCTATTAAATCATTTTTAAATTAAGTTTTTATATAAAAATATGTAACAAAACCATCTTAAGCCTATTTTTAAAGGTTGTTATGAACCTTAAGTTAATTTTATCCCAAAATTTTTTTTGTCAACATTGGATTGACAAGATTCAATCCATAGCCTAAAATCCACTTGTAAAATCTCTTTTTTAAACTACCATAATGTATCAGATAAGAATCGAACCCTAATGCCAAGTTATTAATTGGATCATCCTAACCACCAGACTGAGAGCAACTCGGCATTTTATCCTAAATTTTAAAACATAATTTAAATTAAAGTGTATTCCGTTTTAATATATAAGATATATTTTCATTTTAGTTATAACTTTTAGAAAGAAATAAATATTTCAGACAATTTTTCCTAAAATTGTTAACTAAAATAGTGTAAAAATACTATAATTAAATTCTTTTCCAACTTCATAGATTATTATATAAAAATCCCAAATAATTTTCACATTAATTTTAGAATATTCCTCTAAAATAAACTGTCCCATTCCACCAAATTCTTGTAATTTCCAAATGCGTAAATAATACGCGTCATAAGCCGAATCCTAATTTGTTATATCTTCAATCTCAACCGTTGGATCTCTCAATCACGCATCTTATTCCTCCGCGTGATTTTGGTCCTTTTTAAAATTTGTTTTGCAAAAAGAGAATTTATTTATTTTTATTAAAAAAATAATAATAATAAGAAGTAAGATTCTCTTCGCTTCCTTAACCTTATAAGTAGAACCGAGTCGAGACGAAGAAGAATCACATTTCATTACTCATTCATCAAATCGAAGCTTAAATCCAAAAACACAGAAGAAGAAGAAGAAGAGAACAAAATGGCTTCTGAAGGAGAAGTTATTGTTTGTCCCAACGTTGAAGTATGGAACGAGAAATTCAAGGCTGCCAATGAATCCAAGAAATTGGTACTCTCCTATTTCGATTTTCAGATATGTTAGGGTTTTATGTTTCTGCTTTTGATTGATTTCTGCTTTTCGTTTTTATATGAATTTTTCCGAGTAATATGTTTTTATTGAATGTAGCGAAGTCTGAATTTGCTTTGAATTGGTTCATGCCCGATCATGATGTTTGAGTTCCTCACGTCTCGGGTTAATTGTGAAATTTATGAACCCTATAGTGTAGAAGCTTTAGATCTCCGAAACTAAAACCCTAACATCCTAATCAAGTAGGATGAAATGGTACTAATGATCGGAAATTTAATTGGAAATGACAATGTTCTGTGTAATTTCTCTACTGTGCAAAACTCTATTCACTGCTTCGTTCTGCTAGAGAGCACATGATAGTCGCCATTATTGTATCTGTGTGTAATTCAAAAGCCTAGAAATCTCAAAATATTAGTCGATTTAAGCAGGAGCAAGTAACACCTTTTTCATGGAAAATGACATGTTCTGTGTAGCCTTTAACTAAGCAAATTCAATTCTCTGAGTAATACTTTCTTCAAATTATAAGAAAAGCACACATTTTGTTATGTTAATTATAACCCATCTATGCATCTATGTATGTTAATTGATGTAGCTTCATTCTTATCTAAATTTTGGTTGTGAAATGTATGAACAGATTGTGATAGACTTCACTGCAACTTGGTGCCCACCTTGCCGTTTCATTGCACCCATCTTTCAGGATTTGGCTAAGAAGCACACTGATGTAGTGTTCTTCAAGGTCGATGTTGACGATTTGAGCGTGAGTTTTTCCATTATCAATCTTACAATGGTCACATGTTTTTGACCTTAAGTAACTAGTAACATCTGGTCTTTTAACTTTGCTTGTTGTGTTTGTGCAGACTGTTGCTAAGGATTTTGACGTTCAGGCAATGCCAACGTTTATCTACATGAAAGAAGGAGTGGTCCTCGATACAGTTGTTGGAGCTGCTAAAGATGACATCATTGCCAAGCTTGAAAAGCACAAGGCTGTTGCTGCAGCTTGATTTGGCTTTTTATCTACCTAATTTAGTGAAATGTTTAATAAAATCTTTGTTCACCAAAGTCTATGAACTTATTGTGTGTTCTTTTGTGTGGTGAATAAATGTTGCAAACTTGATAACTCGCAGCTATGCTAATTGTTCGTTCATGTTATTACTCTTGTAATGTGTATTTGTTATGCCATAGTTTATTTTTTTCGCTCAAATCGTTTTTACAATGCTTCCATATTCCATTCTATCAAATTTTCTTCATTGAAAACTAAGACACAATTATACAAACAGACCATTCGTGTCTTTATGTCTTTAGAGATAATTATAGTGACAATTCATGTTTTTAGTCTCCAGAGTTCGATTTCAGATAGATGCTTAGAGTTTGGGTTATAAAAAGCTTACTATCGGTTTAATTGAGGTTATGAATTACATCTTATTGATTCAATTATTAGGGAATGATTGTACTTTGACGCATCGGTCCATAAATTTGACCAACATAAGTTACAATTCCAGTGTGTCCTCACTCGCCAACATCGCAGAGAGACATTTTTCATGAATAAGAGCTCGTGTTGTAATTGTGGTTCTAACAAAAAAGATTTGTTTTGACTTGTATACAACAAATGTGTTTCTTTAATCATTGATGGAATCTATTCATGACGCTAAGAGAAAATAAAAGGTTCATCAATTGAGACTGTAGTTAAAGCCCATATAACAAAAAGATTTCTTAAGCTATTATTGAAGCTTTTGAAAAGCAAGAAAAAAAGTAGCCATCAATTGAGACTCCTGCACCAACTTGAGTTAGTATTTAATACTTGAACAGGAACAATACATTGCCAAATACTATTTTTATTGCCTAAAATCTTAACAGTCTTCAGAGAGAGGACAAAAGCACAAGGTGGTCAATTGGGACACTGAAACATTTCAGATGTCTTTTATACATAATATAAGAAAAGTGGAGGAGGCCATGAGGAATTCATTCCAATTAGTATTATCAGTCATAGGGAAATTATATAAACCTCTTTGTTTGGTGTTTTATAATTTGAATGGAGACATCTTTAGGGTCACCATTTATACCTTGTCGTCATGGAACCACCACCTTGTCTCTTTAGGAGACCTCCCGTTCTTGCAGTTCTTCACATATCGATCATTATCAGTCGGGCGTTGCTGAATTAAACATAGTAAAGAGTTATGTAGACGGGTCAAAAGGGTTCAAAACTTTGTGATAATACAAAAGCTTGAAGAGTTTGTGAAACCTTTTCGGGTGAACTCGATAGCATTGAGAGAATGCTGATGCAGACTGAACTCACAGTCATTGCTGGAGACCACGAGTCATACAGAATATCTGCAAAAAAAGAATAAGAGAGTGTTACAAGCAATTGCTTAATCTTACTGGACTTTATCCTAAGATGATAGTAGCGAGATATTGTTAAGGTTGTACCACAATTTATGAAATCCCAGAAAGAACTCTCATGTTCTTATTATATTGAAATCAGAAAACAAAATGAAATGGAAATGTATCAATGTGCAAGAGATACAGTATTAAAGATGAAGAAAGAAGACCATACAAGTTGTTGGACCAAAAGAGAGTGAGGAGCAATTCAAAAGGCTGCTATGAGCAGGGGAAAACATTCTGATTCTGCTACAGTTTACATAGGTCATGCCCAACAGATAAAGCTTAGCAATCTGTACCATGTTATCTACCCTAAATTCCATGTTATCTCCCCTAAAATTCATGTTATCTACCACTCACTTTTAAGAACTCTTTAAGCATCACACAAACCAAGTAACAACATTGATACAGTTACTCTGCTTCTCTTTTGCCAAAATTACATTTTGTGATCATCACCCTATCAGAATTTGGATTTACAGGCGCATTATCTTGATTGACTTATGCATCATATATAACTAATCAGACAACAAAACAAATGCTTTAAACATCAAAATGAAGGCATATATACACACAAATTGACTTAAGCCTTTCAGAGAAATCAATAAACCAAGAGCAAATGCAGAGAGTAAAGAGTGAAGTACCTAAACAAATATGTCCATTGCTGTAAATATGAGGATGTAGTGGTGCTGGTGGCACAAAAATTACCTGACCAAACAACAATACACTCTTAATTCAACTGGTTTCTTATAAGTAAAAGCCACAATTATTAAAAATGGACAAAAATAAAAACATAATAATTCAATGTTAACAAAAACTTACCTGAGGAGCTTCCATGGGGTAATGTTGAGGAAACTCAACCTGAAGATTGTAAGTTTCATTAGCGTAAAGCGTACCTGGTGCTCCAGTTACCTCAATAATCCATCTGTTAGATCACAAAAAAAAAGCAAAAATAGAGAAATTAAAATCTCGAAAAAAAACAAAGATAAAATCATTCATAAGAGAATTATAGATTGAATTACTTTTGAAGGTTATCAGTAACTTTGTGCTTAAACCCAGTAGGAGGATTTACTTGCCACTCTGATAACTCTTTCTGTAACCTATTACACGCGATCTTGCTTAACGCCTACACGAAAATCAGATTAAAATTAAAATTGAAATCCAAAATCGAAAAGACATAAAAACAGAGTGAGAATCAAGAGAAACCTTGCGTGAAGGAGAGGAAGAGCTAGTCATGGCGGACAAAGAGAGAAAAACGAAGACACAGAGAGAAAAGGTTTGCTTATGCTTTTGTCTGGATTCCTCTATTCGAAGATTAACGAAAAAACAATTGTTTTATTTACAACAAAAAAAAAAGAAAAAAAAAAACCACACGTGACAAGGGGTAGTGAAAATTACGAAAAGACCATTAAATCGTACGGTCGTAAATTTTTGTTCGTGTTGGCACGTGTCAGGAAAATAAGATTATCCTTCTCACCGGCTTTAGCTTTTTGACTCCACGGACATTCAAAAGTCGGTTGAATATTTGTTTTTTTAAAATTTTGTGGCACTTGTGAATTATATTAAGAAATTAGCCAATGAAAGTTTTATAATCATTATTATATATCGACTTCTAAAAGGGGAAGTATTAAGACATATATTTAAAGAATTTTATAAGTTTCAAAATTACTTTAAATGAATCTAGACAACATGTAATATATTATTAAAATTTTATATAAAAATAAATAAATTTAGTCAAATATTTTTGTTTTGGTTTCTTTTGTCAAATAGTTAATATTTATTTCAGAGTTTAAACATATAACCGCGTGATAAAATTGAAAATTTAGAATATAGATCAATTTTTATCGCTTTAATTTCTACTTAATAAAATGGAGGTCCTTTTTTTTTTTGGAACCTCATTTTGTAAAAAATTACAAAACATACATTTAAAATTTATTATTTTAACCCCTAAATTTTTAATTTACAAAATTAAACCCTAAATTTTTAGTCATCTCCGTCATCGATTTCACATCCATTTCTAACCATCGATTTCACATCTCATCTCCATCGCCGGTGTTGTCATCTCCGTCAACATCTTTGAGGCCTAATTCGCAGGTAAGTCTCCTTTGTTTCCTTTGATGCTTCCTCTGTTTCAGACATGGTCGATGTTAATTCTTCTTTTCCTTCGAAAATTTTCGAGTTTGATTCTTCCACCTTTGTTTGTTTTTATCCTTGGCAGGGAATAAAATGGTTTCAGGGTTGATTAATGAGAACCCAATCATTTACCAAAAAAAAGAGAGGCGTGTTCGAACTGAATCGAGCAATACCGATGAGTGTTCACCAGAAGCAATTGATCAGCTTGAGATTTTTGATATCCTTTTTCTTTTGCTTTTACACTGTTCTTATCAAGTTTTATTAGCATCACAGAACTATTCAACTGCAACGCTCATTTTTTAGAAATGGTGTATTTCTTAGAAATATCGACGTTAATTCATTTTGTGTGTTTATTGGGATTGCAATTATTTTCTATATCATCATTATCAACTCTATTGTGATAAGAAATTAGCAGTAGCTAGTGTGTACTGTGTGTATGCATATGAATATCTTTCATTAAGTATGAGGAACTACTTGACATGCTTCTTAAGCTTGTTACTTGCTTCTTTACGGTATTTGAATTCGTAACTCTTTTGTTTTTGTATGCTGAGTTTCTCTTACGTATACGTGATATCAGTTTAGTAATTTACAAAAAATAAGATTTGAATCAATGTGTTAGTAGTCTAATTATATTATCTCACGTTTTTCCTTAACAATCTACAAATCATATAAGAGATATCAAAGATCCAGAGCACCCTAATACTCTAGAAGAACTCAGAGTACTTACGGAAGACTCAGTTGAAGTGGATGATGAAAACAGTTATGTTAGGTATGTAATGGGATTAAACCTTTTTGTATGGATATTAGTTTTTTTCTTGGAGCCAACCTTCTGAACTCTGACATATACCTTGTGTCAGGGTTACTTTCACTCCAACTGTGGAACACTGTAGCATGGCAACCATTATTGGTCTTTGTGTTCGTGTCAAACTTCTGCGAAGCCTTCCTCCTCGATACAAGGTACAAAGCCTTCTCATATTTTGTTTTTCTTTGGTTCTCCAGTTCTCTTTTCTTCCGTATTTTGAGCAGTGAATCTTTAAGTCCATTTACTGACTTGTACCGACGGATATAGTCCTTGTGATGTATGAGGCAAAGAACCATTTTTCATTCTTAAGCAATTGCTCGGATACTTAGTAAGAAAGTGTAGCTTTAGCATCTATTATATGTCATAAAGACTGACTCAAAGCACACAGCACAATGTTTTATGTGCCTTATGAAACGACTCTTCATATTTCAGATTGATATAAGGGTAGCACCTGGTACTCATGCAACAGAGGATGCAGGTTTGTTATTTTTTGGTGTCTATCCATCTTGTTATGTGAGTTTTGGTTTAGATCGACTTTGTTGCTAATGAGATTTGACATAATTTCTGGTTTCTTACTCTCAAAATGCAGTGAATAAACAACTAAATGACAAAGAACGTGTAGCGGCTGCACTAGAGAATCCAAACCTCGTGGAGATGGTCGATGAATGCTTGCTTCCACCTGAGTGAATTGCTTTTCTTTTCTTGTGAGCAACTTATTACAAGTTTAATTAAATTTTGTATTAACTATCAAACACTTTCACTATTCAACATGGTATTAGAGCATGTTTGCTTCAAAGTTTTGATCTAAGGATCAAACTTTTTTTTTTTTTATTTTATCGAAGATTTTAAGCTTGTTTTCTATTTTTCAGTTAAACATTACTTTGCAATTCATGTTTATCGTGAACCCCTAAATCTTAGTCATCGAGCTTCCTATCATTCAAGTCTATTATAGACCTCTGAATATAAGCTTAAAACTTCTTTTATTCAAGCATATTATCTTATATATTAAAACGGGAGACACTTTCTATAACCTTCAGGATAAAAATTAACTTATGCTCTCTAACAATCCTTGAAATTAGGTTTGAGATAGGTTTTGTTACAAATATTTATTTTAAAAAATCTCTATATATAATAAAAGCGTAGCATTAACTTAAATACCGTGTTATATTGTCTGTTTTGGACTAGGTCATATTGTTACTAAGAAATATTATCGCATAATATTTATCACATAATATTTGTATCTCTTATTATCTCAAAAAATAAAATTCTATAACTAATTAATAATTATTATTTGTTTACATTAAGTTTTCAATATACGCATTCTCTTATATATATTTTAATTTGTTTAATTTTTTTATCCTAATTTGGGTGCTTATATTACGAGAAAAAAGTATAACTGTTATATATGACATAAAAAATAATCACCGACAAACACAAATATAAATATGTAGGAAAGAAATCAAAATTTAAAATTTACATTCACTAAAAATTGTTCTGAAAAATTATTTACTTCTTAATAGAAAATTTAATAAAAGATTTTTTTAATATAAACCAATCAAACCAAACGTCGTCTTCTCACTCACGATGTTGTACGCAACGTTCTTCGCAAGTGTTGACCTAACCACTCCGAGAGCTTGTCGATCAAGTAAGTCCGCAATCGGCTTGATTCATCGCATCTGGTTTCTTCTCTGCCAGAGGTTGATGCAGCTTCTTCACGTACAGATAATCCTCTATCTGCATCTTCCAAAACCCAAAATCGTTTCCGTCAAATTTGTCAATCTTCACATTCCTTTCTTCTGCCATTGCTGTTACTCGTCTGAGAGAACCTGGCTCTGATACCAATTGTTGAGGATCGATTCAATCAAAGTAACCGTAAGCAAGAAAGAGAAGAGGAAATCGAGACAAAGGACAGGGATTTTTACGTGGTTCGATCGTAACTGATCTACGTCCACGGCCACATTATTTGATTTCACTACTCGAAAAAGTTAGGGTTTACAATTACATTAGGGTATATATATATATTGAGATTTTGGGCCACACGGCCCATAAATAACTGAAAGCCCAAAACCAAAATCGATTTTGTAATATTAGTAACAAATGCCACTTTTCTTTTCTTCATCCAAAGCCTCAAATAGGTTGGGCACGACTGTGCTTGTTTTTACCGATTTATATGCATGTTCTTCACTTTGAAAAATAGTCTCATTTACTGTAGGAGGCTTCTGCTTTGGCTTCATATGTGTAGTGATGTCTTCGATCATGATTTCAAGTTAATATTTTTCGAGTTTTTGTCCTTTTGGCCTAACCAAAAATTTTTTTGGGGTTTTTTTATCAATTAGCCTAGTGAATTTTAAATTGCACTCCTACTACTGTAGGTAGGGGGTTCGATCCCTAGTGCTTTGAAAATTTGTAACATGTCCCCGGCATTTTTTTTGGGAGTTTTAATTATTTTTTATTAGTTTTCTTTGTTTGTATTCCACGTCTGTTTGTTATATTAATTTAGATAAAAGAAAATATATATACAGTA
>OVAX01002527.1:0-22857 GCA_900406405.1 Lepidium africanum
CACTTTTCACATCTAGTTGTGTGGTGGACCATCCTTTTGTAGTAGCAACATCAAGAACAAGGCGTATAGTCGCAGTACGGACGACTGGACTAAATGTCTCCAAGTAATCTTCGCCTTCTTCTTGTTCGAAACCTTTGACCACTAATCTTGCTTTATATTTATCAACAGATCCTTCAGCNTTTGACCACTAATCTTGCTTTATATTTATCAACAGATCCTTCAACATTAAGTTTGATTCTAAAAACCCACTTACAGCCAAGGATTGTCATATCTGATGGAGGAGGAACCAAATGCCAAGTCTTGTTTATATGTTGAACATCGATTTCTTCTTCCATTGCCTTCTTCCAATTCTCATCTTTTAAAGCAGCAACAACAGTTTTGGGTTCAGATGCTCTAAGAGTATTGGTGAATAAGACATACCTGGGATTTGGTTTTCTAATCCCAGCTTTNATAGACATACCTGAGATTTGGTTTTCTAATCCCAGCTTTTCCTCTTGTTGTCATCGAATGAGCATTGGTGACTTGAGACTCAGCAACAGCAGGTTCTTCCACAGCAACTGCAGGTGCGTCCACAGCAACTGCAGCATCTTCAGCTTCGTCTGTAACAATGGCAGGTTCTGGATCAGCAGTTGCAGATTCTGCCACGCCAATGACAGTTTATGCTTCAGCAACTATAGGTTCTGCATCAGCAACTGCAAATTCGTCCTCTTGGTTTACATTTTCTGCTTCAGTAAGTGTAGAAAAAGGCAGAAAAATTGGAGGAGACTGATGTTCACAAGAAGCTTTAACAGGAGGAGTAGTAGATTGCCAAGCGTGAAGAAGAGGTGTTGTATAAGTAGGAGCTAGATGCTTATATGTGTCTACAAATGGGAAACGATTTTCATCAAAAACCACATGATGACTTATGTAGATGCGCCCAGTAGGTGGATATAAGCAACGATATCCTTTATATGAGGCATTATACCCGAGAAACACACACTGAAGAGATCTTGGCTCAAATTTGTGAGCAGCATAGGGCCTGAGACATGGGAAGCAAGCACAGCCAAAAACTCTTAAAGAAGAGTAATCGGGCTTCTCTTTGTGAAGAACTTCGTAAGGGATTTCAAACTTCAAGGCTGTTGAGGGAAGAAGGTTACTTAGATAATTAGCTGTAAAGAAGCTTTCCACCCAATATTTCAGTGGAACTTTTCCGTGGAACAGCATAGCCAAACTGAGTTCAATTATTTGTCTGTGTTTTCGTTCAGCTAACCCATTTTGTTGTGGTGTATGAGGGCTTGAAATGTGATGTTTGACGCCACTTTTGAGTAGATGATCCTTGAACCGATTGCTTATAAACTCTCCTCCTCCATCACTTTGAAAAATTTTGATCTTTCGGTTTAAGTGATTCTCAACTTGTGCTTGAAACATAAGAAAGATCCCATAAAACTCAGACTTCAACCTCATGGGAAAGATCCAACTGAAACGTGAAAAGTGATCCACAAATATCACATAGTACTTGAAACCTTGAACAGAAACAATAGGAGCAGGGCCCAAAGATCACAATGAATTTTAGCAAGTGGTTCAACATAAACGGATTCAGAAACAGGAAATGGCAATCTTAAACTTTTTCCCATCTGACAAGGTTCACAAATGGGATTGATGCTGCTCTTATTGAATGAAACAACCTTGTTGTTGAGGTACTGAAGAACATGAACGCTAGCATGACCTAGTCGATGGTGCCAAATGAGACTGCTGTTGGCTTGATTTCTTGAAGCGTAAAAGGTCTCATAAGTGTTGTTCTCTAGCACATACAATCCTTCACGTCGTAGACCCATGGTCAGCAGTTTCTTGGTTTCCAGATCCAGAATGTAAACCTTATTTGCATCAAAAAACACACCACATGGGTAATCTTAACATAATTTAGATATCGACAACAAAGGCTTTTGAACAGATGGACAAACCAAAACATCTTTTAGAGGTATTCTACCTGCAGAAACTGAGAGATTAGTAGAACCAACATGGGTGATAGGAAGGAAGTTACCATCAGCAACCATTATGCTCTCAGAGCCATGATAAGGTGTCGTGTTGGCAAGATTTTTAGAGCATGAAACAATGTGAGAAGTAGCACCAGAATCTGGATACCACTCTCTACCAGAACTGTCGGAAACTTGAAGTGCAGCAAGGGCTTGGGGAAGATCATCTCCCTGAATATTGTTATCAAAGCGACTCCAGCATCTAATGGCTGTATGTCCTGTTTTACCGCATATTTGGCAAGTAGATCTAGAATTCTGAGACTCATTTTGAGTGTTTCGTGAAGACACTTGCTGGGGAAACCCACGATCCCTAGAAGAATAGCCTCCACGTCCTTTGTTATTGGTATTACGATAAGAATATCCACCACGCCCTCTGTAGTTAGACGCATATTGAGGAGCCATTTCATTCTTCTGAGTGTGAAAGGCAATGTGAGGAGAAACAGAAGACACATCTTCATAGGATTGAAGCCTAGCATCATAAGCTGCAACTTCAGATACAACATCATTAAAGGCAGGTCCAGGTACACGAGTTAGAGAGTGTTGAATAACAACACAAACTGGGTCATATTCACGCCCAAGACCAGTTAGAAACGTGAAGATCTTCATGGATTCATCAACAGATTGGCCAATAGAGCTCAATTGATCACAAATAGTCCTGAACTCTCTACAATACTCAGAAAGAGTTTTACCCTTTTTTGAAAGCATCTGCAGGTTTCGTTTGAGCTCAAAGACTCGAGCAATAGAACTTCGATTAAAATTTTCAGAGAGAACAGTCCAGATTTCATGTGAAGTGGACAAACCAACAACATATCCCAAGACTTCTTCAGAAAGAGTTCCAAAGATCCAAGAACGTACCAAGTGATCAGAGCACTCCCAGGCATCGTGCTTTGGATTCGGAATAGCAGAGACAACATCACAATTCGTAACAGAGATCGTAGAAGGCGGTCTTGCTTCTCGTCCAGTGACAAAACCTAGCAACTTCTGGCTAGAGAGTAACGATTCGATTTGAGGCTTCCACAACAAGTAGTTGTAATCATTGAGTTTCACTGTAACAGAGCTAGTTACATGAACATGACTCGGCAGCGGATAGCTATCAAGATTCTCCATTAAACCTGCTAAGGTTGAAGAAGCTCTGATACCATGAAAAACGTTAAAGAGAGTAATTGAGTCTGTAAATTATGCTCTGTTTTTCTCTTATCTTTCTCCTTCAGGCTTACAATGTGTCTCAGACTTATAGAAAGGCTTTAGACTCACAAAACTGCAGACTTGGGGAGCTCAAGAGATCAAATCTGTTTGATAATTGCAGAGGCACATTCAGAGCCAATTTACTGCAACTCAGATAATTGCCTTTACCGTTACAAGAAGGAAGATCATGAGGACAGAACGTTGACTTGGGGTCAGCTTTAGATAAAACGTGATGGGCTTGTTGAAGTGGTAAGAGATCCATTAAGTTTGAGTTTTGATCATCAGAAGTGATTGTTGTGTCTCTTTCTGTATGGGCTTCATTTACACAGAGTGTGTCCAAACTTTGGTCACAGTTCTGGCAGAAAGACTCCCAAAATGGTAAAGGGAATGGATGTGTAAAATCGGATCATATTGCCAAGGACTGTGTAGGTGGTAATCAGTCTTCAAAGTTCATTGTAAAATATCAAAATAGACAACATGGAGAAGGTCAAAGCTATGATATGGTGTTTTAGGGTGATATAACTAAAATCCCCAAGAGAAAGCAAAGTCATTACAGTGGACGGAGGGACAAGTATTGGAAGAGAAGTCGACACACGGATAGAATCTAATCCAAATCCATGCATGTTTTATGGTATTTAAAACGCATGGGTTTGGCGTCACTTGTTTGTTATTGCATTCAAACGCTTATCAAACATCATATTATGTGAAGATTTAAGTCAAATAAGTCGAGTTTGGATTTAGGACATCTAGAACTCCACAAAAAATTATCCGGTTTATCTAAAAAAAATTTGTTATTCTATGTTATTTTCTATTTTTTATTGTATAATGGCGATTCATCACTTATGCTTTTTATATTCTCAGTTTAACTATCTAATGGAGTTTTTGGTTGAGCCAAAAAAAATACAAAAATACCTTTATCAAAGAAAAAAAATATTCTTTAAAGTTTGTAAATTTTAGACTATACTATAAGTTTGATATCATTTAATTTTTATACTATAGTTAGTTTTATATGCAAACATCATAGAAAATTACCAATATTTTAAAATTTAAATAAACTTATTTATATGCAAAACTAGTTTTTTTAATTGCAAGAGAGAATTTGGCCTGATATACAAAAACTCACTAAGTACCATTCAGTTTTCTTATTTAGTTATTCGATGTGGGTTCATGAAACAAAGTTACCATTCTTTCCTCTGACCTAAATGTGTGACGAGGCCATGACTTCCATACAACCGACAATCACATTAATGGATCTACTTCGTGGCAAATGTACGAAGTGTTGGATCTTGAACCTGGAGACAAAGAAAAACAAAAGAAAGACAAGAGAAGAGAAGTAGACGAAAACAGAGACGCAGCTCGAAGCTGCTGGGCTTGAGCAATAGCTCCACCTATCCGGTACAAGATTATAAGGTGGTTATTCCAGTCTTAACTCTGCAACGCCATGCACTCCCAATGATGGAGGTGAAACACACAGAAGAAGAAGAGAAGTCGAGAAATGGAACAGAGAAGATTCATCCGTCACCAAAAGAAATCAATTGACCCCTTTTTAAATCGTAAACTGAACTTAAATTTTTCTCAGATTTTTCAGTTTACAGAATCAATTTTGATTCTATCTCGTCAACAACCTCTGTCTGTTATTCCTCTTGTTTTTTTTCTCTCTGTTTTCCAATTTCCCGATTCATGAAGCAAGACAAAATCTTTTGGGTTATAAAATCTTCTTGGGCCTTTTAATTATATACGATTCATATGATTATGGCCCAATCCAATAAGTTTACAATTCTATGTAAACAACCCCAACATGGAGATATGACCAAATCATTGTCAAATTGGATAAAACCTACACTAACACAAGGTTTCATGATCTAGGGAAGCTTGCAGACCAAGGCTCAGGACCCAGATTAGTCTTGAATTACCTTTCTTGTGTTTACAATACATTCCCACTCATATTTTTGCAGCTAAATGATTTCATATTTTCTTGTCTTGTAAAACCATTCTATTATGGAGAAAGTTAAGATAATATACAAAAATTACAGTCTTTGTAATTTACTTTAGCTACTATAAACTTTTTGATACGCTATTCATGGCGCTATAATATTTGTTACATGCCACCTGTTTGGTACCGCTAAATGTTTTGGTTACCTTTCCCACTCATATTGTTAGCGGCTAAACGTTTTCACATTTTTTTGTCTTGTTAAACCGTTTTATTTTGGAGAGAGTTAAAGATAATATACACAAATTAAGGTCTTTGTACTTTACTTTAGCTGCTACAAAATTTTTGGTACGCTACTCAAGCAGGTAAACACTACAAATAATTGGTACCTACTACATGTTTGGTACCGCTAGACTCACCACATTTTTAACCTCTACCCAAAATTTTACCCATTATAATTTAGCCATCTGTAACTACCTTATGCTCTCTTGATTTGATTCCAACTCTTATTCCCTCTTAATCATCATCTTCTCATCAACTTTTAAATTCACCCTCATAACAGCTAACTACTGTTTTAACACCTAACCAACAACTTACTGTCTACATTTCCTCCCATTAGGTTGCTAAATCTTTAGCGAGTAAATTTAGTAAATAAACTCAGGTAACATTTCACTACCTTCTTATCTCCAAACATGTTCAAGTTCTTCTTTCCTAAGCTCCTATAACATGTAATACCAATCATACTCAGTTTCCTAAATGGCTTTTTACCCTTCTGTTAGTTCATGTATATAACATATACATGTATTTTTATCTATACAATAAATCTAGTTTTTCTCTTTATTTTTCCTAAGTTCTAGATGTTTTCTTGCTCGAATACACTACAGTATCACTGATTGCATTACACATTAAGACAACATTTACACGAATCACTCAAGCTATCATTATATATAACACCCACAAACCCATTCAATTTCACGCCACACAACCAATGCCTATCTTAACTTTCTAACCCACTAATTCGAAACGGGAATGACTTTGGGACTTTACAACGACCAATGACGCCTACTCGATGCCGGAAATCACGAAGCAAATTCACCTTCACAATTGATGCCGGATTTCACGTCTTGAAGATGAATCGAGCTTTGTTATTGTGTTTCCCTCTCTTCCTCTCCAATCGTCTCTGACTTTTCTCTACTAGAAAGTATTAACATTTTTAAGTCTCTGTAAAAAGCCAAGATAATTCTTCGGGCCTACTGAACAAGAGAATAGTGTTACAAGTCGATCCACTTTCCCACAACCACCCAAACACTCGCTTTTCCCAATTCACATGTCAGACACTTTTATTATTTTTTATTACCACTCTCTGGATTACTCTTTTTTGCAGAGGCTGAAGCGAGAAGTTGGTTCCGTCTCTGGTATACCTATAAAAAAGATAAATTCGTCTTTAATTGCAAACATAAACCTACCAATTATAGCTTCCGCAGATTCCTAATTTCACATAACTTCTTATATATCTACTTAATTCTCTCTAATTGCAATTGTCCAAATCATCAAAACCCACAATACCACCATCGTGACCGCGTAGGAAAACGCGTATGAAGTCTTCCAACATTTTCCACGAAACTTCCTCGTTTCTTAAATTATTATTCTTTTTTTGTAAGTTTTAATTAAATTATTTAGGACCCAAATTATTTATTACATTGAAAGCAATCCTTAATCTCGTCAAACTTTTATCAGAAACACAATCAATTATCTTCATTTGAAAAAGCAATAAATCTTTTGACAGAGTATCATTAATCTATTGATGTTTTCGTTTTCTTGTTAAATTCATGACCATTGACTTCTAGAAACATTTATATATTCACTTCATCTCTTAGAATCATAACATCTCTTCATCTTGTTCACCTTAAATTTGATTAAAATTCACTTTTGTGAAAGAAGGAAAAGATGAATTCAAATTTGTCTCTTCTTCTGTTCATGTTCTTGACTATAGTTCCTCTATCAAAATCTTCAATCTTCAATATTCTCTCTTCAAAATCTTCTTTTTCCTCAATCTCTATTCCTCTCTCCGGCAACGTCTTCCCTCTCGGGTAAGAACATCGATCATCAATGTCTTTGTCTAAATTTTATTGACCACATAAAAACTAAACAAAAACAAAAACATTTTGTGGACTTTTTTTAATTTTGTAGACATTACTCGGTCAAACTTCAAATAGGAGACCCACCAAAGTCCTATCAGTTTGATATTGATACTGGTAGTGATCTAACTTGGGTGCAATGCAATGCTCCTTGCACTAGCTGTACTTTGGTATTGATTCATTCTCTATATATCTCAAAAGTTCAAACTTGTTTGATCTTTACGGTCCTTATGATGTTTTTGTGTTTTTGGTAGAGTCCTTCACTTCAGTACAAGCCTAAATCAAACATAGTTCCATGTTCAAACTCGATTTGTTCAGCTCATCATTGGCCTAATAAGCCTCATTGTCCAAATCCAAAAGAACAATGTGATTATGAAGTTAACTATGCTGATCAAAGTTCATCAATGGGTGCACTTGTCATTGATCAGTTCAATTTCAATCTCTTAAATGGCTCACGTCTCCAACCTCGATTGGCATTCGGGTAAGCTACCAAAAAATTTGATATATCGATCTAGAGATGATGGAAAAAATGCTAAAGTTTGATTGTATTTGCAGGTGTGGTTATGATCAGAGTTTCCCTAGTGCACATCCTCCACCAGCTACTGCTGGAGTTTTAGGGCTTGGAAGAGGGAAGGTGACTCTCTTGACACAGCTTGTCTCGGCTGGTTTAACCCGAAACATTGTTGGACATTGCTTGAGTTCTAAAGGTGGAGGCTTTTTGTTCTTCGGAGACCATCCTATTCCTTCAACTAATGTGGCTTGGACACCATTAGTGTCTCCTGAGTAAAATTTTCTTCTTCTTCTAACTTCAAATACTCAACTTTTTTCTTACTGCGCATGATTACAGGCCCGGCTGTGGCATAAACCATATAAGTAAAGTCTTAGGGTCCAAAATACTTTTTCCTTTAGTAAAGCTTAAAGTCCAAAAACTTTTCTTTCATATTGGATTGGTCATATTTATTTGTTTGTCAACATTTAGATTGACAAGTCATGATCTATAGCTCAAAATTCACCTTATAAACCTGTTTAATCTATCTCGTGTAGTGGAAGGGTCGAACTCCTTATGACATAGTTATTAGCTGGATCATCTACCACTAAACTGAAAAGGAATCGGTAACCGGTCCTAGATTTACTAATTGTTTTATTTTCGATGTGTATGTAATAAATACTTGAGTACAATATGCATCGCAAGATTGTGCTTAAGGACCACATCGCTTAGAAGTTTTTCTTCTCTTGATATTAGCCTCGAATTGGCTCTAATGAGATTGGTTTATGTTGTCTACTTACTGATTCATCTATGTTTTGTGTTTAATTAGCAACCACTATACAACTGGACCATCTGAGCTTCTCTACAATGGAAAGCCAACAGGTTTAAAAGGCCTTAAACTCATCTTCGACGCCGGAAGCTCTTACACTTATTTCAACAGCAATACATACCAAACAATACTTAAGCTGGTAAAAATATTGGGTTAAGGAAACACAAAGAGTCAATAAGAATCTATGAATGTAACATAATGCATAATTACAATGTGTTTTCAGATTAGGAACGATCTACAAAGCACACAATTGAAAGATGCAAAAGAAGATCAAACTTTACCAGTTTGTTGGAAAGGAGCTAAGCCCTTTAAATCTGTCCTTGATGCTAAAAACTTTTTTAAAACCATAACAATCAAATTTACGAATGGCAAAAGAAACACTCAGCTTCAGATTCCACCAGAATCTTATCTCATAATCTCTGTAAGAAAAAATGATCAATACATTGGACACAAATAGCAGTTTAAAGTTCACTTAATGAAGAATTTTTGTTTGTCTTTATTCCAGAAAAATAGGAATATCTGCTTGGGAATTCTTAATGGGAGTGAAGTAGGATTACAAAACTCCAACGTACTTGGAGGTAAGAACAAACAAAACTCCAACTTAATGTGTCTTTTGTTTTTTGTCAAAAATATACTATTTGATTAGCTAGCTCGAAAATAAAGTCATATTTTGATTATGTTTTACGAATATGTGTCACAACGGTTCATAGGCGGGAAATATTTTTGGTAAAATTATTTTATTTACATTTATAAATAATTATTATTAGAACTCGATTTTAATCTTATGTGATTGAGTTTGACCTATATATCGGACCTTATGATGTAATAGTTACATGTCTCAGTGTGATCTCTATTGATCGGAATTTTAGGTGGTTTGTAATCCTGTATTATTGAGCTTGATCTATGGATGTATAGCAAAATCAGTCCAAAGAATAACATTAATCAATCAACATTACTATTTTTGTTTTGTCTAAACTGATATTGTTTCTTTGTCGTTTGTGAAGATATATCAATGCAAGGGATTATGATGATTTACGACAACGAGAAAAAGCAATTAGGATGGGTTTCAACAGATTGCAATAAGCTTCCCAAATCATGACCTCATCATACTTATATAACTCTTTTTAGTTTTAATAATGATGTTACATTTCTCTATTATAATAGAACTGTAGTAGTAAGATTTTCCGTATATTTGTAATAATCTAACAAAGATTTTAAATTTCTTGATTTGTTTTGATTGGTCGATTTGTTTTAACTAATTAGTTTTTTTTTGTTTTGATAATATTATTTTAAAAAACTAATTATTTTTTTTAATTCGATTTCAATAAAAACATACAATTTTTTTTGGTCAAAAAAAAACATACAATTAAAAAGGAAAGTTTAACTAATTAAGATTTTATTTTCGTTGGTTTAAAAAAGAATTTCTAACCAATTAAGATTTGATTTTCGTTGGTTTAATGTATGTTACTAATAATTTATTTATTTGAATATTTTTATAATGATTAAAAAATTTTCAAATCTCGGTATATAATAAAACCATAACGTTAACAGATTCATACATTTTATAAGAATAAAAAAATATTTATCTCTTGATTAGATTCGATAATATTCTTTAACTGATTATTATTATCTCTTATAAGATTCTTTAACTGATTATTATTATTTCCTATAAGATTTTTTAACTGATTATCTACATAATATTATTAGTTTGTTGATGATATATATATATATATATAAATTCTTAAATTTTGAGTATTAGAGTATTCAGTTTATCAATTTTTAAATATTAGACAATTTAATCTTTTAAAACTAATCTAAAACAAAATGTAAGTAAACTGAAATTCATTCTTTCCTCTAACTTGGATTTATCTGTTTCTATATAATATGAAAATTAAATAACACAAAATTAAGTCAAAATAATATCGTACAACTATCAAGAACAAAACTATTGTTTTAGCATAAAAACCTATATTCTGGTAATTTATATTAGATATGTGTATAATTTTAATTTTTATACAGTAGATTTTGTGTTTGAAAATGGTATAAATTTCATTTCATCTTTTTCAAATAGATTCATTTATATTTTAAATTATAGGACAATTTTTTGTATTTAATCTAATATAAAATAATTTATAATACACATAAAATAGAAATATTAATTTATATATGAATTCCTTACTTTTATATCCTCACATAATAATATAATATATATTTATATATATTTTAAGTGCTAATACAAATAGATATATTATATAGATAATATAAATAATAATAAAAGTATGTAATTTCAAATTTAATAAATAAAAAATTGTTAATGAGATGAAATAAAAAAATTTTAAAAATTAAATGTTGCTACCATTACATTTCAAAGGTATATATTTAAAATATATTAAACTTTAAAAAATATATTAGAGATTAAAAATTAGAATATTTTTTAGATACAAATTTATATTACTAAATAAACAAATTACTCATGTTTACCTAATTAATTATATGTCTACAAATCTAAATGAACATGGAACTAAAAGTCTAAATGAATACGGGTTTAAAAACTCCAAATGAATATGGGTCAAGAAGCTTAATTAGATATAAGTCTAAAAATAGATTGAATATGTGTCTAAAAACTTAAATGACACGAGTTAAAAAAGTTTATATATGAAAATTGTAATGCATCAAAACTTCAATCAACATAGATCAAAAATATATTTCGTGTACAACACTGACCATCACTATAAATTATAGATTAATTTTTAGTATATATATAAAATATATATATATATATATGATTAATAAATTTACATATAAAATCAAAGTTGTACATAGCAAGATACGTCATCTAGTACCATACTGATATTAATAAGTTTGATTAGACCAAACCATTTCGATTTCTAGACTTCTATTAGAAGAATTATCTTTCTTGTTTTCATCACTTAGCATGAATCTTCCACTGTAATTACCTTCTGCTAATACCTTGTCGATTGAGATCCTCACTCTACCAAGATTTTTCTGCAAAATTAAAATATGAAAATGTCATAAATAATATAACCGGTTTAGTGAAAAATTTGAATTAAAAACCAATAATTAATTTACATAGCGAAATATATTGCTGGATTTGCAAATGATTTCCAGAAATTGTCCTCTTGGAGGAACAGCAAAGTCCCATGTAAACGATTCTTTCCAAACCGGTGAGCTGCATCGTTTAACAACCTAAACCAAAGCCGGTTCAATTTAGTTAAACCGGTTTGAATTTCACAGAATATAAATTGAACCGTATTTAAACGAATTTACATTACCTTTGTTCTCTTAATGGCGCAATTCTCGATGATCAAACTACAAAACGCGTTTGCGTTTTTCAGATTATCACCGCGTTTGATCGTCACTGTGAGGCTTCCTGGTAAACAATTTAACAAACTGTTCACTCTCTTGTGGAAACTCGCCGGAACCGAAGCCGGAGATTTTGATTTAATTATCAATTGCAGAACCGGTATTGCTTCCGCAGCTAAAATCGCCTGAGCCTTCGCCGTCTCTATCGGCATGTTTGTCCATGACTGTCGTAGTGTGTATAGTGTGTCCATTGCCGCATCTCTCGCTTCTGTCTCGCCGGACTTTAGAGCTCCGATTAGGTGAGGGATGCAAGCGGTAGCTGCTTCCGACGCTCGAAGTCTGGAAAACGTCGTGAGGATCGCTTTTAGTGTTCTCAGCACTTCTACGTTTATCGTTGCCGTTGTCCAAAACTCTCTCTCCATCGCAGCTGCATTAAAAACAGTGAGTTTCTGATTCTTTAAACAAAAAAGAACAGGAATTTGGATTAGGAACCTACTGGTTAGAGATTTGATGATTTCACAAGAGATGTATTCTTGAAGTGTATGATTGGAGAAGAGAGATTTGATCATGAGTGCTGCTTGAGTAGAAATTTGTGGATTACATGACCCAAGCATCCCCAGAATCAAATTCACTCCACCAAATTCCGCTATAGCTCTACGGCTCGTTCTACTATGCAGTGCAAAGTTCCTCAAAGCACACATCACAACCATTTGCATTTCATCACTCGTTTTCTTCACAATTAAGCTGACTAGTGCACGACACGCAAGGACTGAATCTGTGGCTTTAGTGAGTCCTTCGTGTTGTGATATGTTCTCTAGAACCATTGCCGCAAAAAGCTTTGCGGATTTTGACCTTGTCTTCGGGTCTAATATGTATTCTGACAAGGGGATGATTACAAACTTGCATATCTTTGTCGCTTTAACCTTTGGATTCTGGATTATTAATTCTAGTAATTTTCCAGAGATATCTTCGCAGTGGTGTGATCTTAGCAGATCTAGTAATGCATTGAGTGCACCGGCTTCAACCATTTCTACAACACTTGATGAGTCATGCTTCTCGCGGGTCATCAACGCATCGATGGCTAAGATTATTGTGCTCTCAGCTGTTGAGAACAACATTTTTGTGAGAACTGGTATAGTCACTGTAAAGTAATACTGTTCTGGGTTATATTTGAGAATGTTGCAGATAATGAAAGCTGCTAGTTCCCATAAATATATAGGAAGCTGAGGATCTTCGTCCATAATTACCTTGGAGAGCTCTTGAATTCCTTCAGCATCTACTACCTCCTTCGTCCATGCAACTGAAGATATCTCTAAACCCGTCAATGCTATTTCTTGCAAGTTTCTTACTCTGGTTCCCGTAATTTTCACCAGAGGAGCAATGAAAGCCTTGGTCATTATTTCATCTTTGAAGCATTGTATTTCAAGAAGAGAGGTTAGTAGTTCCGTGGTTGCATTTTGGACTGATATAGATTCCGATTCAAGCAACGGTATCAAAGGCATAATGATGGCTGAAGTTGCAATTTTTAATGATCCAAGAACCGAAGGTTTTTCCAAGATATTTGCTATTGCTTGTAAATCACTGAGCTGACCTTGGAAATCCAAGTCTTGTCTAAGCAAAATCAAGAGGAGTGGTTCTACCATTTTGATGGCCTCGGGGCTTCTAGCTATAGCACCAACGTTAGTTAAAACTCTGAAAAGCTCTACGATTACAGAACATAAAGAACTTGGAGGAGATCTGGAGAGTTGACTGAGACATTGCTCGATTATTCCCATTTTAATTAGATCCATTTTACGTGGAGTCTTGTCTTTAGCCATTTTCATAAGACAAGAAATTGCAGCTTCACTGATCAAATAGTTTCTGGAAGCCACAAAGCTGTAGAATAGATTCACACAATCATGTTCTTCTGCAACCTCTGAGTGTCTTTTGCTATCCAAGAGTCTATCAAGTGCAACCATCCCTGCTTCTATAGAATTGTTTCTTCCTGACCGGGTTAGTAATATAAGAGGTGCAATGCAATCTACAGAAAATGAGCTTGTTCTCAGATCTCCACTGGTAACTAAAAAGCAGCATATTCTTGCAGCATTTGTCTTTGAGTCAAGAGAAGAAGTATCTGAAGATAAAATTTTATAGATTTTCTCCAATGGGTTTCCATCAAGACTAGTAAGTACATCTGGCCTTGGACATTTTCCCGTGGTTAGTTTCACTAAAGCTGTTAGAGCAACCTGTCTCTCAATTTCTAACGTAGTATTCAACATGTCTATAAGAAGGGAAAATGATTTCCAAGCTAATTTTGAATCTCTGATGTGTTCAGAGCTAAAAAGTTCACAGAGTACCCTTGCTGCGTTGTAGCGTGTGCTTCTAGAAGGAAGATGAAGAATTTCGATGAGCTGCTTCATGGAACTATTAGCTGTTTTGTGCAGTGTGACTTCGGGGCTCTGAAAGAGTGATCCTAATAGTTTAGAAACAATGTGCTCAGTCGAATCTTGAGGACTCAAAGATAGGTACTTTGTTAAAGGATTTAGCGCTCCAGCTTCAGCAATAAGTACTTTATTTGAATCATCCCACTCTGCAATACAACTCAACAGGCGAATAGCTACTGAGAATGCTCCTGGTTTATTTGCATTCGCCTTCAAGAGATTCACCAGCACAGGAACGCATTTATTGGTCATGGAACCATGTCTTACTCCATCATTTTCAAAGAATGCCTCTAAAGTTGCCTCAAAAGGATTTTGTAACAGAGATAGCTCTTCTGCCAACGCACCAAGATTCCCTGTGTCTGGTTCTGAATATCGAACCAGTTTTATCATTGTTTCTATGATATCTGAATCCATAAGTTTTGCAATGATTTTTTCATTCTTCTGACGAACTAAAGCTGCCAACACTTGTGCAGTAAAATACCCATCAATCATCTGATCAGATTGCATGAAAGACGCTAGAGTTGGTAAAACGTTTTCTGTTGCTGCAGATGAGACAACTTTTGGTTCTTGGGACATAACAGCTAGAAAAGACATGGCAATCCATTTTTCTTCGGAATCTGAAAAATTCTCCTGCAAGATTGAAAAATCATAACTTAGTAACACCAACATTTGAAGGTTTGGAAAGAGAAAAAAACGAAAGCTAGTAAGTATATTTATCCACCTGTGTGTTGGACTTGTTTCGTTGAAGCTTTTCAACAATAATTTCAAGTCCATTGGCTTCCATGACGGCAAGTCTGTTCTTGGGATGAGAAGAACAGATAATGGACAGTAACCACATGGAGATTGTGCATCCCATAACAGTAACTGGATCAATCATGTTGGAGTTGTCCATCATCCGTAAGCACATATTGCTTATGATGAAAGATCTTGGTCTTTGAATTTCAAGTCGATATGAAGAACAATCAGAGTTATGCTTTGACATCTCAAGAAGAGTGCTTACCAAGCTTTTCAAATACCCTGATCGTCCAATTGCTTCTGCCCATAATTTCTTGTTGTTCTTTGCTGCGCACACAAGCAACATAACCCCTCCGACTTTTATTTCAGGACTTGATGAGTCGATTGTCCGATTAGCCAATGAACTTATTGATTTTGATCGTTTGACCAATAGTTGACCTAACAGGACAAACTGAGTCTTACAAAAGCGAGACAAAATCTCTATTGCTTTATCTTGCACCAAAGGATGACCTTCAGCCACACAAAGGACAAGAAAGTTTAAACTCGAAGGAACTTCAGTCAATGCAGAAAAAGTGTCATGGGACACGTTAGCACCATATTTAGCGTTGGCCAGCAAAGAGAGTACTTGTGAGACGTCGATAAAAGCATTGCTGTTCAAGTCAGTTGTGTTTAGGAGATCAATGAGTTCGGGAATAAAAAACTGACTCTGATCATTTCCTTTTAACACATCATTGACCTGGAAATGCTTCAGTAACTTATGAAGAGCATGTGAGGCATTTCTCTTACCTTGCGGTGTTCCCTCTCTCAGTACTTTGGTCAAAGCAGAGATAAAATCATCATTTAATGCTTCAGCGGAAATTTTTTGATCTGACAGGTCTGCAAGAGTGGACATGGGATTCTCTGCTGACTCAATTAGGTTTGTTTTTCCAGACTTTATCAATGGTTTATTCACTTTGACTTCAGACCTTGATAGCTTCTTGTGGCTAGTCTTTTTCTTAGTTGGATTGGATAAAGAACCCAAAGCGTGAGCTAATTGTGTTGCAACAGCATGCATGTTTCCGCTTAAAAGCTTTGTGCACGGATTATCATTCTCATCAAATCCAAGTCTGTCACAAAGGTCTTTTCTTGAAGTGAATAGATCAGCCAAGACAGAAGCCGCATTGTCTTTCACCCTCTCGTTTGATGAGGCAAGTCTCTGGACAAGAGACCTCAATCCATTATTTGCTGCAGAACCCTTGGTGATAAATTCCTCCAATGAAACTGATCCAAGAACATGGCCTAAAACTTTTATCAGGTAAGCCTTTGATTTAGGGGCATCTCCGAGAAACAAAGCTTGTACTTGCTCGATAACACTTGGATCAGCTGTTTTAATTAGTTTCATAAGCGTATTTGCTGAGTTCTCTTGGGATTTTAGTCCACCGTTCTTTAGAAGCCCTAAAAGTGCAGGAATGGCTCCTGCTTTCTCGACACAGACACGTATTTCCTCACTGTGACAACATAGGTTCCAAAGGACTCGAACCGCATTATCCTTCGCCTTGTGAGACACATCTGTCTCTAGTATTTGCACCAATGGAGGAATCCCACCTGCAGAAGTAACCGCCCATCTGCTTTCTTCAACTTTATCAGTCAAGATCGCTAAGAACTCAACGGACAGTTCCTGATGTTGTTCACTGGACAATCCAAGAAACGGAATGAGGATTTGTATCCCTTCTCTCTTCCCAATAGCATCCCAAATATTCTCATTTTTGCATAAATCTGACAAACAGGTTACCATCCGCTCACGTTGACTGGCAGTGGTCAAGATTGTTAGCCCGACTAAAACCCTCTTAGCCTCCACATTGTTCAGTGGTTTTGATATATCAGCATTTCCGTATAGACTTGCCATAGCCTCTAAGTAACGTTCTTGGATCGATTGAGTATCCCGAGGCTTTAGTAATTTCACCAGTTGTCCTTCTATTAGTGTGGGATCAAACATTTCATTATCATCGCCACAGGTTAGCTGAAAATTCCTCAGAGCATAAGCAAGAGCTCCAAGAATATCTGCGATAGACTCATTTAGGCGTGGAGACAAAGATAACCCTCCAAGATACATGATCACAGCAGACATTCCTCCACATAAGTTTGCTAAAGCTTGCGTCCCATAACTTTGTAAGATGCGTTCGGTTTCTTCATCCACAGACTCTTTAGATGAAGCAACCACTGTGCCAATCAGAAGGTGGATCCCATTCAAATCTCTAGCCATATTCTTAGCTTTTTCTGACTTTGATGTGATGGCTTCTAGAGCATTGACTACATTGGCACGTACGAAAACACTGTTTTCCTCACCTAGAAGCTGAACCAGAACTTGTACAACACCTGACTCTACTATTTTTGGGATGCTACTTGTGAAAATCCTACCAAGACGAGCTAAAAGAGAAGCTGCATTTGCTTGAGTTACTGGATTACTAGACTGCAAAAGCCTTAAGATGACATGAACTCCGCCTTCTTCGAGTGTTACAGCCCAAAAACCATCTCTATCGCCGCAAAGATTTTTCAAAGCTCCAACCAAATATCCTTCAACTGTCTTGTCCTGTTTCTTCTTCAACTTCAACTGATCCCATAAACAAGGAACCACACCTTCTGTGACAAATATCTTAGTACCTACATTATCATCATCCATTCCACATAAAGAAACTTCATATATAGCCTCAGCCGCAACCTTCCTTGCATCCACAGAATCAGATTTCAAAAGCGACAACAATGGTGGGATACATCCTCCTATAAGAACCTTAGAACGAATGCTTTTGTCTTTGCATAAAACAATCAAAACTGAAGCAGAATTGAGTTTGGCCATGAGAGTTCCATTCCTGAGCAGTGATATAAAGGCAGGCATAGCGTTCGCATTTCGTCCAATGATCTTTCTACACTCTTTTTTACCTTTGGCCAAACCAAGAAGCCTGGCAGTGCTAAGCTCTTTCTCTTGCTCTGATGATTTCTTAGCATGTAGTTGTTCGATTAGACGTGTGATTGTTCCTGATGCGTTCTCAGGATCATCCATCTCCGGTGTTACTGTTTTATTGTTGTCTCTGCACCCAAAAAATGATCTCTCATTTAGAGAAAGTAATGCAGAGGATGATCAAAGTAGATTTACGAAAAACCGATCAATACCTCTGCCGTGGAGAAGATACATAATGAGTCTCTTGCTGATTTGTTGAGGAGGGAGGCTTTGACATGTTTTCTTCTCTGTAATCAAGAAATAATCAAAAGATGAAGATATATAAGAAATTATGATTATCTTCTTGGGTTTGTTTTTGATATGTATAGAAACTACTTTTGTTAAAAAACTTGTTACAAACTTTTGGGCAAAAAAACTCAAATCTGAACGTGAGAATTACAATATTTAACTCGTTTCTAGAAAGAGCATTGTAATATTAGTATATTACCTTTGATCCAAAACGTTCAACATCTCCCTCCTCCTTGGCGCAGGAAACGCCGCTCCTAATATGTGCAAATGTTTGCAATTAGTATATGACAATTTTGTTGTATTCAGATTTCTAATTGAAAGAAAAAAAAAAGAATGAACAAATCATCATCGTAAATTTTCACATTATATGGATCCTACCTTTCTTTTTTGTCGTTGTTCAGACAAGAATCGTCTGACGTCCGACAAACAAAGAAAAAAAAGAAGGAGAAGAATGGAAAATAAAAAATCTTGTTATTTTAAGTTTGACAGAGAAGAGGAAGAATAAAATCTACCCAAATCATGATTAACTATGGGACAATTAACTATCGACATGACTTCATAACTCTTTCTCACACATTTTTCTTCTCTCAAAACATATCTATTCGATTGCATACCTAAAATAGTAAGAACTTAGAAATAATACGACTAGGTGAAATACCTTGGAATAGTTTTGACAATAAATTCTCTTGGGCTTATAAAGCCCATATCAAAGAAGCCCAAGTCACCATCAACTGTAGAAGCTAATGAATTCTTTCTTTTAAGGCTAAAAATGTATATAAAAACTGTCAATTTCAAATCTTTGACAAAAAAAAACTTCAAATCAAATAATTTTTGTCGTGATTTTTTTTCACATGGATTCAATGATCCGATGTATACAGTGTCAACTCAAGCTTTGATTATACTAAATTCTCAAAACAATCAATATAACATCGTTTTAATCTTTTTTTTTTAAACCTCTACAATGTAGTTTTCTTCTATGATTTGTTTTGCAAATTATAGATTTATTTATGGATATTGTAACCAAATATTCTAAACTACAAAAAAAAAAAAAACTACGATAGTTTTTTTTTTAAATAATTGACATCCAACTTTTATTTTAAATAATTTATGTGATTATTTCATGCACAAGTAGTTATTATATTCTTGAGCTTTGCAAAAGTTTACAATGTGTGAGTGTTACTATTTTTACCCAAAACTTATAAACTCATTTTCAATTGTGAAAGCTTTTTTATCGAAAACATAAAATGAACATCAATCCTTGAATAAGTCAGTAAATAATGACTATTTATAAAAAATTAAATTTATGTATTATGATTATTTAACTAAAGTTTGAAGATTCTATAAAATTCATAGACTATTTATCTGCTTTGTCTTGTTATTAATAATGCGTAAATTAAATTTCAAAACAGGCAGATATTGTGAAAGGAGTAATGTCATTGTAAAAAACCATGAATATTATGTTTCGGTTAATAAGAAATTCCAGTTTATCATTTTTACTAATGTAAATAGACTTCAAGATACCTTCAGATTTCATTACTAGCTTTAAAAATATCATGATCAATTATTTTAATTCTAATCTCAATATTTCACATTTTGAAATTATAATAATAAGACAAATATATTTGAATCACATTCACTGTTTCAACATATGTTAAATTTTCTGATTTCAATGTTGTGATTTTCCTTTTTATGGTTTTTTATGTCTCCAAAAAGAAGTTAATTTAAAGACAAGAACCCAAAAGTGACCGTTTGAAATTCGAATGTTTATTTTTTCTCTCGCCGTTTGAAATTCGAATTCAAATGAGAAACCAAACCAAAGTCTATTTAGACCGTGACACAGTCTTCGTAAAAAGTCACATGCCACAACGATTATTTACCCATACGTGGCGAATTATGATTAGTTGGTCATGTATACTAAATCACAGACACAAATCCTTAAATTCATCGACGCTCCATGACAAACCTATTCTTCGAAATCAACGGTCAAGATCGTTTTTAAAAATTCAAAAAAATCGATTATTTAACCCAAACAAAAATTTCACTCTGTTTTTAAAGTCGCTCTCTCTCGCCATTAAAGCTCAGTTTCCTTTTCCTGATTATCAAGGATTCTCTCTGAGAGATTTTTTTTTTTTGCCCTAGAGAATGTCTAACATTCATCAGAGTCGGCGACCTTCATTTGCCTCGGCGACTAAATCGTCAATGGCGAAGCGTCACGCTTCATCTTCTTCGGAAAATTCTGTGAAACCTATGGCTGTGATGACGAAAAAACGAGCCCCTCTTACTAACATAACCAATCAAAAGAACGTTTCTCGATTCCCGAATTCTTCTTCTGATTCGGTTTGTACTTCAATTCTTCCCTAATTTTGAAAAATTTCTTCAGTTTTTGTTGTTAATTTGTGGATTTTGTGATGTGTTTAGTTTGATTTTAATAATCTTTTTCTGTAATTATTGTTTCATTGATCGAAATTTTGATTTGTCTTCTTCAATTATAGGTACATTGTTCGAACAAGTCAGCTAAATTGAAGTTAGCACCAACTCAACCTATTTGCATAGTTCCAAACAAAGTTGCTTCCTATGAACATAAGCAAACTTCTTCTCCTAGAAAATCTGATGATGAGGCAGTCTCAATGGACGAGACAATGTCTTCATGTGATTCGTACAAGAGTCCTCAAGTTGAGTATATTGCCAATGACGAAGTTTCCACTGTTGTTTCCATTGAAAGGAAAGCATTGAGTAATCTGTACATAACTCCGAATTCAGATACAACAGGTACTAGTTAGTAATGATTCTGTTCAGTCAATTTTGTTTGTTTTGCGATTGTTGTGGTATTGATTACTTGGATTGCAGGTAATTATTGCAGCAGAGATGTGTTATCTGATCTGAAAACAGATAAAAACCAGATTGTCAACATTGATAATAACTATGCTGATCCTCAGCTCTGTGCAACATTTGCTTGTGATATTTATATGCATCTCCGTGCCTCTGAGGTATATATTCGTTTTTGATTTTGTGATTCAAAATGTGAGATTTATAGCTTCCATGTTTAACAAGTTTTGAATCTATTACTCTACTATTAGGCAAAGAAGCGGCCTGCCATTGACTTCATGGAGAGAGTTCAAAAAGATGTAAATTCCAGTATGCGTGGAATCCTAGTTGATTGGCTTGTTGAGGTGAAACATCTAGTTAACAACATTGTCAAACTTTGATGGCTTATGGTCACTTTTGCCAATCTATAATCAAGGTTTCTCGATTTAATCTCAGGTATCAGAAGAGTATAGGCTTGTACCGGAGACATTGTTTTTAACAGTGAACTACATAGATAGATATTTATCTGGAAATGTGATTAGTAGACAAAAGCTTCAGTTACTTGGTGTGGCTTGTATGATGATAGCAGCTAAATATGAAGAGATTTGTGCACCACAAGTTGAGGAATTCTGCTACATCACAGACAACACTTATCTCAAGGATGAGGTTTGTGTGTTTTTAAACAGAAAATTTGGTGAATGAGATTGAAATTAACTAGTCATAGACACTGATTTTTGTGTTTCTTATTGCTTATGCAGGTTCTTGATATGGAATCTGATGTTCTAAATTACTTGAAGTTTGAAATGACAGCTCCAACAACAAAATGCTTTCTAAGGTTAGCAAAGACTTATAAGATACTTTGGTTCTTTTATATCACTACAATTGTACTAATACTTGATATTTCAGACGCTTTGTTCGGGCTGCTCATGGTGTTCAAGAGACTCCATTGATGCATCTAGAATGTATGGCCAACTACATTGCGGAATTATCGCTCCTCGAATACACAATGCTTTCTTATGCTCCTTCACTCGTGGCTGCTTCAGCCATTTTCTTGGCTAAATACATTCTAGACCCAATGAGGAGACCATGGGTATGTTTGCAGACTTTTAAAGACTTGGGTTTATAACAATTAATAGAATCAGACTGTTAAAATATGTTGCTTTGTTTTCTCTTAATGGATCAGAACTCGACATTGCAACACTATACGCAATATAAAGCATTGGACTTGAAAGGATGTGTAAAGGATCTTCAACGATTGTGTAGCACTGCTCATGGTTCTACTTTACCTGCAGTAAGAGAGAAGTACAGTCAACACAAAGTAAGTTTTGTTTCTTTCTTCTTTAATTACAATTAAGAATGATGATTAATGTTGTTTCATAGTAATAACGATGGATTTGTGTTTGTTTTTATTGCAGTATAAGTTTGTGGCGAAGAAGTTCTGTCCATTAATAATTCCACAAGAGTTTTTCAACAACAGCTAAATAGTTCTCATTTTTGTTAACTTTGTTCCAATGTTGCGTTGGATCCGATTGTATATTATGAGTTTGCTGTTGTTGGGCCATTTATAAAAATTAGCTTTAATTTCCTTTTTTTTTTTTGCACTTTAAGCTAAATTATTTTCTTCTTCTATAAGGCGAAAAGAAAAAATTCAAAAAAAATCATTCTAGTTGTTAGGGATTAGACCAAAAGGTAAAAATCAAGAAGATTAGCTTTTAGAAATTTTGACTTTCATTGATTAGTCTTTTTTTTTTTTTTTTTTTTTTAAAAAT
>OVAX01002528.1:0-28555 GCA_900406405.1 Lepidium africanum
CTCTTTCTTTAATTGCTTTAGTTTTTTCTTTTAAGATTTGCATCATTGTTTCCGCAACATCGAGAATCTCTTTTGCCCTATTTTCGACGTAGACATAAGATGCGGTTAAAGGAGGAGGAGGGTAAGAGCAACTAGCTTCGCTTCTAGGACGATACGAAGACATGGTTCACTGATTTTCTTTTCCCGAGAAAATGGGAGAAAATTCTTTTGTTGTGAGAAAAGGGATAGATAATATGGTTCACTGAAGCAGTTTGCACTTTGCACTTTGCAGAGAGATCTGATGGATCGTTTAATATAATTCGTTCTATTGACTCAATATAATCCTTCATTTATTTTTATTCTTTTCTCATCTTATTTTATTAAAATTGCTCTGGGTTACGAGGGGGATTATAAAAGGGAAATGGCCGAAACACATAGGCCTAATAAGGAAGATGATGTGGCTTAAGGCCACTGTTCTCACCGAAGGCATGAAATCTGAGTAGAAGGAAATGGACCTTGATTCACCGAACAAGTAAATTTGAGTAAAACATATAAAGTTTTGTAAATAATAATTAGACATCAGAATATGATATTCACAAAATAATTTTTCGAGAAATTTGAGTTTGTTTTTTTGTAATTAGATCTCGTTTTTTCAGACAAAAATGATCTTAACATCTAAAAATTGCATGAAATCATTATATATATTAAGGGTACAGATTACAAGTTGTTTAGTAAAAGTTTACTTACCAAACTAAATCCTAATTTATATTGGTTTCATTCAGTTTGTAGTCAGTCATTCGATCTTTAAGTTTTTCAATTTAATCTTAAATTAAGATTATATTCGCGCTATAGCGTGGGATTTAATTATTTTTCACACGTGTTTATTTAGGTTTTTAGATTCGTGTTGATATTTTGGAATTTTGTTTTCGAGATGATGTTTTAGAGGTTTGAAACCCGAACAGAAATCGACACGAATTAGATGAATCAAACCCGAACCGAACCTAGTAAAATATCCAAATGAGTCTTAAATTTATGTACCCGGAAAATCGAATTCAAATCGGAACCAAATCAAGAACCAACTTTAAGTTTTTTAGAGTTTTCCTATTAATTCTTTTTATATTTTAAATTTTAATATAAAAATAGCCGAACCGAAACTCAATCTATACGGAATCCTATCTATACCGAATCCTATCTGAAAAATTAAAATATCTGAATAAGTCATAAATCAAAAAAAATAATCGAATTATAGGAACCGAACCCGACAATATACCAAAATAACTCCTAATTTATGTATCCAGAAAACCTAATATAAACTCAAACTGGAACCGAATTTGTACCTGATATATATTTTTATTAAATTTGAATTTTATATAAAAAATTATAATGAAAGCTACCTATTAGTTTTGAATTTTATATAAAAAATTATAATGAAACCTACCTTAACCCTATTTGTAAGAGTAGTTATGGATACCATGTTCAAAATAAAATAAAAATGTTTAATTGGAAAATTAATTACTGATTTGACGAAAAAAAAAGTGCATAATTCTATGTTATGTAATTTGTGGCATTGTGGAATAATGTTTTCTAACTCAAGTATTGATTGTAAATATGAAAAAATGGAAATTTAAATTTTGTATCAAATAGTATGTGATAATTTTGTGTGTAAGTAGTTTTGTAAACAATGTATATATTCATGAGTAATTTCATTCATGGAACTTCTGTTAAAACTTTAAATTTTAAGTACAGTTGCCCACAGGTCCGAAATAGAGATCTCTTCATTCATAAAATTGTTATAATTGCTATAAGTCTATAAAATCTGTGAAGTATAGGATTTGTTGGCAACAATTTCGTGGATATATGTTCAATATTGTTTGGTTACTCATTAACGTCTCATAATTTGCTCTACAATTTTTTTTTTTCTATTAACTTCTGAAAAAGTAAGAGTAATATTTATTTCATTTCTGACTTCTGAGGGAGTGATAAAATTACAAACGAATCTATACTAACCCAAAAACACACAGATTAGGCGGTGACAAACGAATCCATACTAATCCCTATTTATAACTAAAACAAAGACAAATCCAATGCAATTGATTAAGCAAAGACAAATCCAATTGTTCACCTCCCATGTATTACTAAACGATTAGGCGAAGAGAAATCCAATGGTTTGTATTTGTAATACTTGTCAAGCATTTCATGAATCCTTTTGACAGCCATTTCGTAGCTTCACCAATCCCATTCATCCCCTTCAACATCAAAGCTAACCTTGACACAACTTCATACTCAGCTTTATGAAACATCACAGCTTCTAAACCAACTTTCCTTGCAATCCTTACGAACCCTTTACGTACAACACTCTCTTTTCCTCGAACATTAACCATCTCCCAAACTGATTGCACAGTTGCATAAACCAAATCATTGATCAGATAATCTTTCTTCTTACCCACAAGCTGAAGCATCAGATTAAAGCCACCTTCTAAAGCTAAAGACCAGACTAAATCAGATTCCTGCATGAAGACCATTCTCCAATAACGGCATTAAGAACTCTTCATCAATAACCATTGGCAATTCATTGAAGATTCAGAGAGCTTTTCTTGTCGAATCTTGTGAGATAATGAGAGAACATAGCTCGTTCCATGGGATGTATTCAACGAAGAAATAAAAGGAAACACGAGCTAAGATACTTGAGAGGAGTTCAAAGTCCTGATTTGAGATACCTTGCGCGGAAAGGCAAAATTTTAGATGGGTTTTAATTTCATCATAAGACTCTTTTTTCAATTCAACGCGTGTATAATCGAGATTGATGAGAAGTGAGTTGAGGAGCGTGAGGGAATATGATCGAATCTTGGGAGTTACGGCACTGAATCTGTACACTTCAAGGAGTTTAACGACTACCATAGTCGGGAAAAGTTTGGTGAAAGATTTGTAAAGAAGCTTCAAAGATGATGAAGATTCATCTGCTTCTTTACCGAGATAGATGTTAGTGACGAGCTTGGCGATTTCAGGGACGTTAGGGGTTTCGAGAATCTCTTTTGCCTTACTTTCGATGTAGAGGTAAGATGCGGTCAAAGACATGGTCCACTGGATCTTTTTTTTTTTCGCCAAAATTTTATTAATGAAGCTTAATGGGCTAGTTCATTTACAGTCAATCCAAACAAGGAAAGGTCTAGAATCTATGTGGCCACGCATCAATGGAAAGCTCTGGCACGTGTCGAACTGTTTGGAGCACCGCAATGCAGTCTCCAGTTAATCGGCGAGGGAAACATCACAGATCTGCTCCTTGCCTGACCGCTTCTCTGAGGTTGCAACGGGAAAAAACAGTTATCTCCTCTTCCGTGGTAGTTTATGATGCCTCCAGAGAGAGAATCATCAAACCTCCAGAAATAATTGGAATTCTACCGTCGAGTAACTTCGGCGCCGTCGGGATCCACACTAGTGGTCCGACTTGCTCACCATCTTCTCCTTCTTGGTGATAGCAACGAAGATTTATATCTCCGACAAGGAAGCTCTCCAATCTAGCAAGGTCTGAGTCTCGTGAAGTTTATGGAGATCAAATCACCACTTATAAAGGGAACAACCGGCAAACCACCGGGGAATTGACCGGAGCAAACTTCGGAATTACCAGCTTACCAGGAGAGGTTATTTTTCACGACGAGAAATCCCTCATGCTCTCTCTGAAGAATTGGCGTCTAAGAAGAGAGAAGAAGAGCCGGCATCCTCGCCGGAGAAGAAGAGAAACGAAGAGAGAGACTCACTCCGATCAAAACTCTCTTTTTAGAGAGAGAAAACTCTTCCGACCCTTTTGCATGTACTTGTTCTACTTTTTGGGTTATACATTGTTTAGTAAAAACAGTTAGCTACAAGACCATTCTATATTAGTTCGATTCAGTTCAGAGTCATTCAGTTTTCGAGTTTTTTAGTTAAACCTAAACAAATTACATATTCATTTTCAAGTAGATATATCAAGAAATCCTTAGACCACCATTATTGGTGGTCTTTTAATGGGGTTCTTAAGTAAAATTATTAATAAAATAATCAAAAGTGAGGGAAAGAAGGAGAAAGGGTTTCTTAAATAAGAAACTTAAGAGTTGGGTTTCTAATGACGTGGCGGATTCTGATTGGTTGGTTTTGTTTTTTGTTTTTTTTTTTTCATTTGACAAAAAAAAATAATAATAATAAAAAAAAAGAAACTCTACTGTTTCTTCCGATAATCTTGCTCTTATTAATATAAAACACAAGTTACTTTTCACAAAACTACCGCGCCCTTTACTTGACACGTGTCTTTGATACCAAAAAATTGCTTTTCCCAATTTTCCATATTCTTTTTACTTACAATCTATAAGAAATGAAAGAAAATTAAAAACAAAAAATAATATAAGAAAACCGAAAATCTTAATCAATCCACTAACCCATGTAAAAAAAAAAAATTCGATCCACTAACCCTACATCTCCACTTTTGTCGTTTCTCTTCACTTCTTCTTCAACGATTGATCTGCTACAAAAAAAAAATTTAACTAAAAATTGAAGCCATCCTCTATTTCTTTCTACCATCAAATTTTCAATCTTACACCATGCCTCTTCCTATTACACCAATTTTAAAAATAAGTCCAGTGATAGACCCCTTTAAAATCAGAGTTCGAATAATCCGTTGTTAGGGTTTTTCGAGAAAAGACAAACCGAAGAACTCACATCAATTGATTTTCATTTGGTTGATGATAAGATAATGTATAATTTTTGCATAATTATGTTTTAAATCTTAATCACAATAATTGTTACAACCAAAACCAAAATTTGAATCTTTGATTTTGTTACAAGGAAGTCGGAATCAAGCTTCTGCAAGGAAAAATTACTATAAAAATTTTAGAAGCAATTGAAGGAAGGTAATTGATGTGTTGTAATGAACTTTGAATTAAGCCATAATGTTGGAAGATTTAGAAATTGCTCCCATCCTTAAAAGATTAATTTCAAATCTATGTCATAATTTGTCTTAGTTCGATCATTTTCTTTCTAAATATTTCTCTAGAAAATATTCTAGAACCGCTACCATTGAATTAACATCTGGTAAGCTTATCGATGAGATGCCTATAAGAAGCAACTCGACTTGGGTTGGGATAAAACCGCATCGGTAGATTGTCTCATGCTTTTTCCATTGCCTCTGATCTTGGTTTCGCCATCACTCCTCCTCCTTTGCAGGTAACTTACTAGTCGCTTCTGACTCACTTAATTCTCACCAAAATCGAAATTACTTCTCTAATGACTGTTCTCATTAGACAAATATCAATTTACAGAAGGCAACTTTTGGTCTGTAAGAATATAAGTGGAGAAACATCGTTACTATTCAAAGTCTTAATGATTCGTTTGATATTTGTGTCTTATATTTATGATATATGTGCATGTAGGCACCTTATTAGTCAATGAGAGGATTTTGGAAACATATGTTATTGATAGGGACTGTTTTCTGTCTCCAAATGGAAAAATGTTTCCAACAGTCGGAAGGTAAAGTTGATCTTTGATAGTTTTGCTTTTCTATTTCATAAATATCTGATTTCTCATAATAAGCTTATCACTGTAGGATCCACATGGCACCTTTCTCCGATGGATTCTTATTTTTTGAAATGACAAGTATAAGGTACATAATGCACATCTCTTAAGAAAGTTATATATGTCTCTGATTTCTTAAAACATAAAAGGATGACTGGAATTTATTGATTGGTATTAGATTACAAATTGTATGTTTCTTCGTGTTAATTCATAATTAATTTTTCTGTATTTGTGATTTATTAAGTTGAATTTAGGTTTAGTGGATCTTATGATGCGTAATTATAGGAAGCTTTGACAAAGCAGTAATTTTGTTCATTGTGAATTGTAAATGATCTCTCCTTCGTGTTTTCATGTAGAAGGTTGGAATGTCATTGATCCTTTGGTGTTTTGTTTGTTTCTATTGAAGATAAAAGATGAACAAACTACGAAAGAACATGAAGCCAAACGACAATGTATTGAAAAAGACAAAACAAACACTGCAGAGAAGGATGAATATCAAAAGGAAGATAGTAACAAAGATAGAAATGGTATAAAGAGAATAGAGACTGGGGTTTTCAGCAATGTTCCTACATAACTGTTTCGTCATATCCTCAAGTTCTTATCACTTGAGGTATTATTCAGAATCAATTATTATTGTGTTGCTTGAGCTTGAGGGTTGCTTTTAGTCTTATTTGTTTGAATGTCTACAGGATTTTGTATCATGATCTCAAGTCTATGTTTCATTAACTCTAAAACGGCCATGCTTCAATACCGGTTCGTCTTTACGCCTTATTAAATCACAACACATAAGTAACTACTGAATCTGAAACTACAGAACATGTACACTGCAATTACTCTTCACTACATGCGTCAATGCGGTAGAAGAGAAGTCAAAACTGGTGGTGAGCCATATCAAGTCTCGATGAAGGAAGGAATATTAGTTGCTATACAAGTCTTTACTAAAATTAGGCATTTTTAATTAGGTTCCTATATATATGTCACGGCAAGTTATTAATTGGACTCAGCCATGTATCTTTTTATATCTTACGCCTTCAAATGAAAATTTTTTTTTTAAAAAAACAATGTACCTCAAATATCTATCCGAATGAGTTCCTACCAAAAAATCTCTATCCCAATGAGTTATTTCAATTTTCATGAATTAGGTCCACTAGAGTTTTGATCACTGTTTCTTTTATTTGGATGGTTCTTAGTGACTCTTTTTAAGATCATGTAATACTTTCTTTCATGTTTTTAAATATAAAATCAGTTAGCAAAACAAAAATTGTAGACTAACAACAAAACACATCTACTTATATAATTATTTTATTTTATTTAATTTCGACACACATTATGCTTTTACATTACAAAATTAATTAGTGGTAGAAAAAATAAAATATTATTTTTAATTGTTTTACCCGTGCAAAGCAAGGGTCATAATACTAGTATTAAATAACATTAAAGATAAGAAATCAAATTTTGATTCTCAGTTTTTACCCTAAATATCTACAGCAAGTGCACAACAATGAAATAATAGTACTTAAGGATCGTATCCATGAAAAACCAAATTTGCACTTTTGACTATCAATTCTATTTTAAGCTATACCAAAACAATTGTCGATATAAAAGACTAATAACTTAAACGATTTGCAACTATAATAAAAAGCATCAGGTTTCAGGTATTCATCAAGAACAGGAATCTAACTAGGGAAATTCTTCAGGGAATTACAGCCTTATTCTCGACTTGAACATAAAGATCTAACAAGTCCACTATCGTGGTACTTATTACTCTATATAGCAACTTCATAAATCCTAACTATCGTTGTATCTAAAATGCAAATAGGCTTTAACGAAATGGTTCAATTACCCACAATCATCCTTAACAATCAACTGTCATTGGTGATTGCTCATCTAAACTAGTTCTGGTTCTTAACAAGCTTTTGGAAGGTTAACAACCTAGATTCATAAACTAGTTGATCAGGCTAATTTAAGCTCTAAGCGAGAGTTTTGATGGAGAACTTCTAACAATCAATCCTATTTAATCCCCAATCATCGATTCCTAAATCCCTAGAAACCCTAAACCTAACAAGAGATCTACTCAAACATAATCAAAGCAGAAACTAGAAACATGGTAAAAGAAAACATAGATTGCAATTGAATAATTAAAAGGGTTTAGAAATTCTTCTCAAGGTTGGAGGAATTCTTCTCCCTACTTACAAAAGACTAAAACTACTGTAAAAGGTCTCTCTGAGATCTATTCTCTCTTCCAAACGAAATAAGAAAAAGAGTATTTATATGCTCTAAAACTCGCAAATACAAAACAGGAAAATTAGGTTATCTCTCATGGATGCTCTGATCAATCGATCAAGGGGTTGGTCGATCGATCACTGGTGAGTAGTCGATCTCCAATGTAGCTTGGTCTATCATAAGGTCGAGCGTTACTTCTGGTAGTGATGTGATCGATCGATCATGAGATGTTAGGTCGATCAATAGGTCGAACGCTGCTTTGGCTGAAGAGAGTGATCGATCGAGCAAGGGTTTGATTGATCGATCAGCACTCTTTTGCTGAAACTCCAGAAAATGCTCCAAATTTTTCCAAACAAAACTCTGCGGGTATAATCCAAGTTATTCTCGTTTTCCACCTAAAAAGACTCCAAAATACAGACAAAGACTCTGAAAATAAGTGAATTAATGAGCTCAAAACCGATAAAAATTGAGGTATATCAATTCCCCCAGACTTAGCTTCTTGCTTGTCCTCAAGCAAATAAAGAAAAGACTAACAGGAAGATTCCACTCAAAGGAACTCATTCGTCATAAGACATTGCACATTACTCTCTCAATAAACCAATTGATACTTACCTGTCAAAATCGAGACCAACTTGTACTTCCCCCAGACTTAGCAATTGTCCCGGTTAAACTCCACAATCCAAATGAGTAACTCTAATGCACCATACCGACTTCCTAAAACATCTAGGTGCGGTCTCATCAAGGGGATATCGATCAAAGAAAATAAAATTTCCTCTCCAGATTCTCGAGACTACCTTCAGTACGATTCATTTCCTCTCATTTTATTCAAAAAGTTTCTCCCTACTTACCTAGGGTATCATTTTATTTTATTTTTTGGTTGGTTCCTTGGTAACTTAAAGAATGTAACATGAGTAGCTTCATTGGAGTCTCTCCCAGTAAGCAACGATATTAAAATGAAAAGGTTACGTCATAGGAGTTATCCTCAGATCACCAAATTCACTCAAATATGAGCAGCGTCATTGCGAGACTTTTACCCTCAGTATACTATAAATGTATAGCTTAATGTGTAGTTACTTTCAGAATTAAGCAGCGAATGCTCGAGATGATGGAGAGAGGATGAACCATACTTACCAGGAAATATCTGTCATTGAACCGAGAGAAGCAACAAATCTGATGCATTTCCAACCCCCTTGACGAGAAAACTAAGTCAGGTTAAACTTGATATCGGCATGAGATTCTTTGAATACTGAGATGGATGTGGGTGTTACTGAGAAATTGCCTTGTCTCTGGGTTTTCCAATAGTCAATCGATACATGACAAGTGCAAATCAATGGTACTTAGTTCATAACAGTGCAAAAAATCCTCGAAACTCATAGTTCATAAACATCAACTTAAAAGCTCAAAAATACAGCAAATAACAGAAATTTTTTATAAACTCAAAGCTAAAAAGAAAATCAAAAGAAAAAGGCGTTAATCACAGCAAGTGTTCTCCCCCAGACTTACTTCACACCGTCCCGGTGTGAAAATAAGGCAAAAGAAGAGCATGACTTATGCAGCAAAAATAAAAAGAAAAAAGAATAGTGCATAACAGAAAATAAAAAGATAAGGGTGAGAAATGGGATAAAACGACTCCGGGGTCTGACTTTCGCGGTTTATTGGAGCTCGACGATGGCGTGGTAGGCAGCGATCCAAAGGCTGATCATCCTTATCCTCAAATGCATCATCAAACTAACGTCCAACAACGTCAGGTCTCTGCACCTCAGCTATGGTGCTAGTCTCAGCTTTGTCCGTGGAAGGTGTGCTCAAGCAGAAGGAAACATGAATCTTCTTGAGTGCTTCCAAGAGGCGTTTCTTCATGGAGTGCTTCCTCTTCTCGTTCTCGTAGTGCCAGCACCTGTACTCTCTATCAGTGAAGTCATCAGAGAATGGAGGACATCATACTCCTCACTATACTCAAGACTGAGGTGCTCAAGTGTCTGCGCAACATTGGGCTATGGTTGTGTAGGCGCAGGAGCAGTGGAAGGACGTCTCCGAGGGGCACTGTAGTGAACTTGCTGCTGATCCATCTCAATCTCTGCAATCTCGGGATTAGTAAGATAAGGCTCGAATAGCATATTCTAATGGTTAGTGAGAGAAGTAACTGCTGGAGCTGGAAGCTTGCACACACATGGCTTACAATCCCTAGAAAAATACCACCACTTAGTCTTCTCAGTGAGGTAAGTGAAATTGGTCAAAGCCCTGTCATCCATGTACGAAATCCTCTCGATCTTCTGAGTGTTACTGAGATCAAACTTCAGAAACTGGAAAATCGGCGTGAGAAGACTACCAATAGTCTATGCAAGCGGTTGGTCTGGTGCACCTCTAAAGCGACGATCTGGAAGTAGCTTTGCAAACACGAATCCCCAGTTGATGTCACAAGGTTCATACTGAGGAGCAGTAGCGTTACCATAGAGATCTAGAATCGCAGGAGCAATAGCGTGATGAAGAAGCTCCAACTCAGGCTTTGTAACAGCAAGATTTATCTCCTTGCAAAGAATAGTAGAACCCAAAAGCTTCGCTACAATCCGACTGCGGGACGTCTAATGTGCGTGAGCTTAGAATCACGACCCTGAAAACCTTCATCCCTAAAATATACTAGAGGGCATCGTTGGCTGGTCTAGAACGAGGAGGCAACTGTCCCTCAGTATCCTCTCTAAAGCCATATATCTTGCAGGATATCTTTGATGGCCAGTGTGTATAATGCTCCTTTGAACATAAAGGTGAAGTACGTAGCAGAAATTGGAGCATGAGGGTATGCAGCCAAATGGAGATCACAAGTGGCTAAAAACTGACGAACCTGCTCCGAGTATAGTGGATATGGTGTAGACCCAAAGGTATCTATACCGAGTCTCTCAAGTATACCACCAACATCATCAAGAATCCCCAACTTATCCAGAGTAGCAGGGCAGAAAAACTTAGTCGAAAGCATCTTGTTTCTCAACAACTGATCGTAAAAGATCCCATGTAACTTTTGTCATCCTCCTTCAGTTGTACGCTTCTTATAGGCATTGTCATTCTTCAGCAATGACGGATTAGACCAATTACCAAGATTCTTCTCGAATGGTTCCTCATCGGTCTAGGCCATGGTAGATGCTCTCTAAAATCTGAACCACTAGAGGATTGTCCAGCCATGGCTTATCTCCTAATCTTCTTTGTAGGTTTCCTCGGTTTATTTGTACGTACCATCTCTGTAAACAACAACAAAGAAAAATAGAGAATTCAGTTTCTCTAGAAAGTATGAGAATATCAATAATCAGCACAAGTAATCATCCAGAAATGCATCAATCAATACTACAACATCTCAATTTCATACCTAAATTCCCAAATTCTCAAGAAATTCTCCTTCAACATAACAATCGATTTCTAAGCAAAAATTAACCAAATATAGAGAAAGTGGTATTCAAAACCACTCAATAACCATGATAGAACATTGGTTTTAATCAACATTAAATCAAAATCCAAAAGTTCCAAAAATCCTCTAATTTGCGTGTTCTGGAAATCATTGATTTGGAAGCCATACCTTTCTTAATCGAGGGAGATAGTTGGATGTTCCGAAAGAGGAGGAAAATCCGAGTGGATTAGGCTTTTGAATCGTCCAAAACCGTTAAGAAACGAAGAAGTTATGATTGATTGAAGTTTTAAAGAAAAAAAATCTCCCAAAGTCGCTTAAGAACAAAATTTTCCTTAAGTTTTCGAAACTTTGATCCAAAAACCTAAGATTTTCTGTTCTAAAAAGTGTTTTCCGGTTTAATTTAAGTGAATTGAACCAATTTTAGAAAACATAAGACTTACCTGCTTCGATGATCGATCGATCTAAGGGACGATCGATCGATCAAAGTTCTCGTGAAATTCCCACTTTTGACGTTTGATCGAACACATACCTGATGGTCGATCAAATGGTCATGCATATCATCCTTGGATCTCGATGATCGATTGATCAAACACCTGCATGTCGATCAAATGGTCGAGCGTACACATCGTTATCCTCGTTGGTCGATCGATCAAACTTCTTTTGGTCGATCAAATGGTCGTGCACTTGGTACTGTGAAGTGATGATCGATCGATCTCTTTGCTGAGGTCGATAAAATGGTTGCGCGTCTGCCTCTGAAGCCACGATGATCGATCGATCTTAGACACGATCGATCGATCAAAGCCCTCTGATCACTTTCTCACCTGAAACAACTCAAATCAAAAAGAAAATCAACCTAAAACAGAAAAATAATGAAAAATGAGAACTTCCTTATAGTGGGTTGCCTCCTACTCAGCGCTTGTTTAGAGTCACTAGCTTGACTTGCTTGCCACTCTAAATGGCAGATTAACTTTTGGGAGGAATGTTTACTCCCTTAGTCATTTTCTCATCAACGATGAACTCTTTAATCTGTTTATCTTTCCTATGGAATTCAGCTCCTGTAGCATCCAGCAACACTACAGTTCCATCAGGTTGAATTTCCTTCACAGTATATGGTCCTGAAGTTTCAAAACCAAGTTTTCCTGCAAAAACTTTAAGACACAAGTTTTGAACAACAAACTCATAGTACTCATTAGATTTAACATCAAGGATACATGTATCGTCCTGCTCAGCTGAGTCCTCTGCTAGCTCACGAAAAACACTGTACTCCTCATTTGATTCATACTCAAGTTCACAACTTCTAAAGCCTGTAGAAACCGAATCTTCAATTTTAGAAACTGCTTCCTTCTCGTAAGAGGTGTTTATCATTTCACACAAGGTACCGGTTGAAGCTCTTATTGGGTAGAAGACTTCCTAATCAACGTTTTCCAGCACAACTTTCTTGTTAAGAAAATTGATTTTTGCTCCTACAGTGTTAAGGAAAGGTCTTCCCAACAATATCGGAACAACTCCACCTCTAGCCATCTCAACCACAGTGAAATCTGTTGGAACTCTGCAGTTTCCAACCAGAAGGGTGAAATCAACTAATCTTCCCTTTGGGTTCTTAGAAGTTGCATCTCCAAAAGAAATGGATGAGTTGTGCTCCTGCATCAAATCGATACTCAACTTCTTCATCGTCTCTAGGGAGATGACGTTAACACTTGCAACCAGAATCACAAAGTGCACCACTAAAAATCAATTTCCCAAGAATGCAAGGTATTGTGAATTCTCCTTGATCTTCTAGCTTGGTAAGCTCTTTTAGGAATGGGATTGGAGGTCTGTACTTACCTTTCTTATTCACCTCTCTCTTAACAGCACACTCCTCAGTTTCAGACTTCACAACATTGCATGACTTTTTTGAATTCTTCTCAACTTTTCCAGGTAGAGCTCCCTCAGCAGTTTGAGCTACTTGAGTGTCTAGCTTCTTCAGATGCACAGAAACTGACTCAAACTTGCTATTCAAATCGTTATACATGTTGTCTACCTTGGTGTTGACCTCTCAAGTGGTTTTCTGCTGTTCAGTTGTAAGTTGCTGGATCAATGCCTTGATCTCATCGTTTGAAGTACCTGAAGAGCTCGCTGGAGCTTGCTGTTGTAGTGCTTGCTACGGATAGGGCTTGTACGGTTTCTGCCAGTTGCTACCTCCTAGATTTTGATTGTAAGTCTTTTAGTTGTTTCATCTCTGACCAGAATTCTGTACAAAAGGTTTTCCTTGAAAAGGTGATCCCTGAGGCATTACCGGAGCTGGGAAAACGACATCATGTGGGTTCTCCACGTTCGTGCTCCTGTAAGAAAGATAGTTTTAATTTTTCCCCTGTTCTGCCAGTCGACATAGTCGACCTTTCTCTGCTCCTCTGACATCTCAGACTCATCCTAAACCTAAGCTAGCTCTCTATTGCCATCCAGCTGATGCACACCCCTTTGATTACCTTGATTAGCTTTGATAAACATGTCAAGTTTCTCAGCAATCTCATCTATCCTCTAAATCTCCACGCTGTTGACCTTTCTCCCTCGGTCATATTGCGGACAGTGACTACCATAACTTGCAGCCAAGTTGTCGATGAGAGTAAAAGCTTCATCCCTCATGTTCGTCATGAAGTCTCCATTGCTTGCAGCATTCAAAGAATTCTTGTACTCCCACTTGATTCCTCCATAGAAGGTGTTTAGCAACTACTCATCAAAATACCCATGGTGTGGACAGTCTCATTGGTACTCCATAAAACATTCCCAAGCTTCATTCAAAGACTCACCAGAACGTTGCTGAAATGCTGAAATTTTGCTTCCCAAGGCTTCAGTATTTTATTTAGTGAACTGATCCAAGAAGGCAGCTCTAACTTCTTCCCACGTAGTGAGTGAACGTGGAGGTAAAGATCGCATCCATCTTGAAGCTTTATCAGAAAGTGAATGGTGGAACAACTTACACTTAACATAATCCGCAGGGACTCCATTCAAACACGTTGTACTGCACATATCTTTGAAGTTCTCAATATGGACCATTGGATTCTCTCCCGAAAGACCGTTAAAGACGTATTGCTTCACTAATCAAATAAGCTGAGGCTTGATCTCATAATCTTGCCTCTGGATATTGATATACTGCTTTTTTATCGGTTTTTAACCCTTGTTTTTCATGGTTTTATTGAGTCAAAGTATGTGCTTTAGATTCTTTTAATATGTTTTAGAGTGTTTTCAGGTCATATGTCACATTTGAAGAAGATGAGTTGTTTTGAGTGAAAACGAGCATGTGGAGATGCAGAATCCTGCAGACTGTCAGAAGTTTGGCTTCCTTTGAAAGTCTTCTCACCGTTGGATCGAGCTGAAATTGGGATACAATATAGCCACGTGAGTTAGTTTTCATTTGGAGGTAGTTTGAGGGCAATCAGACAAGTGGTTAAGAAGATATGGCGATTTTACCGAAGCTATGTCATTCTGGCCGAGAACAGACGCGATCGAGCGATCAACTCCTTGATCGATCAATCAAGTATCCTGAAAAAGTGCCGCTCGATCTGATGATCGACATACTAAGATCATGATCGACCATTCTACCCTTTGATCGATCGATCAACCCTTTGATAGATCGATTATCGATACTACGAAGATAAAACCAGATTTTCTTTATTTTGTACGAGATGCGTTTTTAGCTATTTATATAGTTTCTAAGAACTTTTAGGGTAATCCTATCATTATTTTTCAGCAGCCACTCTTGTAACCTTTGAAGGAGAAGATCTCTATCCTCCAAAACACCATTGGAGAAGATTTTTGAACCATATTTGCTTTTAATTTCAGTTTATCATATTATGTTTATATTCTTCTTTTTTGTTTGGTTCTATTCCATCATGTGTGATTAGTCTTTTATCACGTTTAGGGATTTCTAGGGATTTAGGGATTCAATGAATTAGGAACAAATAGGGCTTTACTTTGTGTGTTCTCCATCTATTGCTGTGTTTAATGCTTAGGTTAGAGTAGCTAACTAGCCTATAAACTCATATTGCTTAACATTCCAAAAGCTTGTTAGGAATTAGATCTTCCTTAGGTGAGAAATCAATCCTTAACCATGAAAGTTGATGTTAAGGTTGATTGTGGAAAGTTAGACCCATCGATAATGTGTGTTTGCATCCTAGGACCAACGACAGTTAGGAGCACTAGGTTGGTAAACATAGTATTAAGCACCATGACAGTGGGTTTGCTAGAAATCTATGTTTAAGTCGAGAATTGTTTGAATGAATGCCATGAATAGTTTCCTTTGTTCGAATTCCCTGATTTCCCAATGAATTCCCTGAACTTGGTGTCTTAAGTTATTAGTTTTCATATGGTTTATAGTTTGTTTAGTTTCCATCTTTATTTGTTTCATCTTAGCTCTAGCTTTGTCTAAAGAATAATAGTATAACCATTGGTCCTCGTGGATTCGATCCTTAAGTGCTATATCGATACAATACACATGAGAGGTTAAATTGGTATAATTAACCTTGTATCAATTTTGGTGCCGTTGCCGGGGACCAATTCTGTTGCCTTTTGATCTAAGATTGAACTCTAGTCTAAGATTTTCTTTGCTAACATTTTATTTTTTATTTTCTTCTTTGAATCAGGTGTAGCTAACATGAAAGCAAGAAATTTACCATGGGATATGAGCCTGGATCGATTGGGTGGTGGTGGTCATGTAATAACCGGCTACACAATGATCGGTTATGTAATGACTACTTACATTTGAGAGGACGCGTGAATGATATCCCCAATATCAAACTTATAAGGATGAGTCTTCTGATAACGATGAGATTAAGGTTATGTTGGAGGCCAATGCAAAACTCGATTGGATAAGCAACGATCTCAACAGTAAGCATGAAGAGGTGTGTGCATTTATAGAGAAGATTGAGACCAAGATTGCTCATGCTGCTGAAATAATCCTCATCATTGACTACGAAAGAGAAATCGACGAAATTGCCAAAATGGTGTTTTGTGATGGATCTGAGTATGAGGATTGAGTTGCTAATGTTATTATGCAAGAACAGAGCCAATAGAAGGTAAGTGTGACTCAAACCTTGAAACTAACAATTTTGAGGAGATTCCATTGCCCTGCACTAAAAAGGTAGTCTCTAACAATCTCCTTCTAATTGATGAATGCTTGGATTTATCGTGTGAGTCTCAAGATAAAGCTGAATACTCTGTAGTAAACTCTGCTTGTCTTTAGATTGACTTCATCTTTCCATAAAATGCATTTGATCCTTCTAGTAGTCTGACTTCATGGAATATCTCAGGAAATATCTTGCACTTGTGATAGTTCACTTTGATGAACTTATAGTCCTGCTATAATGGGCAATTACCTTTTTGTTTTGGTATATTGTTTTTTGTGAAAACATGAGAAGGACAAAAGGTGCATTGGCTCAACCTTTTGATTCTTATGACTAGCACCATAGAGTCGAGCTAATGACTATAAACAAGCGCTGAGTGGGAGGCAACCCACTAGTAGGTAGTTTTCATTTTCTGCATTTTTCGTTTTACCTTTTCTGCCATATCTGGAACGTACAATGGCTTATTATTGGGCAGTACAGACAAAAATGATATGAAATATAATATATCTAATATGGACGGTGGAATTACTATAACATATAGTAATACTACGTTGGTTGAAGGTTCAGCAACTGCAGAGTCAACTTGTAATACATGCAATGTATTGTGTGAGTTCGACAGCAAAAATGGAGGGTATCAGATACAACAAAGTAATCATAATATGGTTTCTAACCATATCATAAGTGAATCATCAGAAACCAACCTGTTATTGGATGATTCATTGACTGAATATTCAAAAGAAGTAGCTGATTTTGACAATGTTAGAACATGCACGAATGCTGTTTTTGCGGCGAGAAATATGAACACTCTGAATGAGTTCATTAATGATGACATCAATGACTATTTTGGAGGGATGCCCCACCGTTGTTCAACGACGTTGTAATGGAAGCTAATAAATGCATGTAGTATTGTATAATATGTAGTATGTCTACATGAAATAGTATATTTATTATTCAGTTTATCTCGTGCAGACGTTGATGCTGCTTTGTTTGACGTCAACTATGAAGGAGATAAGCTGTTTGTAGGTCGCATATTTAGGGATAAAGCAGCTTGCCTTATTAAAATGGATATATATACAATCAATCGGCAGTTCCATTTTTGATGTGATAGATCTAATCACAACTCTATAACACTACTATGCATTTCACCATCATGTAAATGGAGATATATGTGACGTGTATAGAGGAAAGCGATACATTCCAGATACGGTAGGCTACATTGACTTACACTTGTTCGGTTGAAGATCGTAAGCATTTCCATAAACTGGCTACAACAAAAGTGATTGGGGAAATTATGAAGTCCAAATATTTTGGATTACATAATTTGCCTAATGTTGGTGCTATCCGAAAATATCTGTTGGATGAATACCATGTAAATGTACCATACTTGAAGGCATGAAGAGCAAGAGAGATAGCAATGGAGAGAGCGTTGGGGTCAATTGTAGGGAGCTATGCTTTATTACCAAACTACCATCTGATGTTTCAGAAAGCCAATCCTAGGAGTCTGTGTTATTTAGGAGTTGTGTATGATGAAATGGACAGACAACGCTTCAAGTATAGCTTCATTGCTTTTGGTGCTTCAATCACTGGATTTTCATTCATGTGCAAGGTCATTGTTGTCAGTGGTATACGACTGAAATCTAGATTTCGTAGTTCAGTACTATCCGTTTGTTACCAAGACGGAAATTTCCAAATTTTTCTTCTTGCATATGGGACTGTAGACCGTGAAAATGATGAATCGTGGGTATGGTTCTTTACGAAGCTGAGAGAGATTGTTGACGACTCACCTGAAGTTGTCTTTATATCAGATATGAATGGTAGTAGTTACACATGCATGCGTATAGTAGTACCAGACAACACACATTTCATTATAGTATGTCTATCCATGTAGGTGTTCTATGTTTTAGTGTATGTCTACATTTTCGTTTGTCGTTCATTATCTGTTTCCATTTCTATATGTAGGTGTTTCATTTTGCAACACATGGGGCATGTACTGCTAGCCTAGAAAGGACTATATTGGACAAATTTAAGCTTAAATTTCTCGGCAAGCTGATGTCATAAGCAGAAAGGGTATATACAATCACTGAGTTTAACAAATTAATGACATACACCCTGGATATGTTACTTATCTGAGGGAGTTAGGTTAGTCGTAACACATTTATTTAAAGAATTTTTCATATGTATGTTAACAAGTGTACATATAATGAATGTACGGTTTTTGAGCTGGACACGGAGCCATTGCAAGGGTGTTCGATTCAATATAATGGATACGAACATAGCTGAATTATGGGATGCTATGATAAAGAAGTCATGCAAATATCCCATTATATGTATGATGGAATATATTCGTACAAATGTTATAAATTGGTTTGCAGTTCGATATGATGTTAGTCTCATGGATGCGAATTTTCTAACGCCTAGCGTGAAGTCTATCATTGATGCAAACACGAATGCGTCAACCAATTTTAGAGTCACTAGTATGGCTAATCTACAATTCCATGTATACACACAGTTTGGGGAATACTTCTATGTACACCTTGGTGAAAGTCGATGAACATGTGAGCAATATCAACATTTAGGGATTCTTTGTTCCCATGTAATTAATGCAGAATTTTAACTAGACTTCCCTTCGTGTCAGATCAATAACAAGACCCACCCAGTGCAGGTTCTCTATTAGAATTGGGCTATATATAATATCCATATCTGCAAACCATTTTGGTCTACCAATAAGTGGGAACCTGGATGCCGATGAGAACATAAAGGTCTCATGTTTCTTTTCCTGGTGGAATATGGGTTGTTGTTGAAGAAGCTCTGATAGGAACGTAAACGGCAAGAAGTTAAATCTACGTTTCTCCATTTGATCATGTAACAATACTATATAAGTAGACGGTCTACAGGTTATGAATAATGTATTAGAAATGCTCACCATTTCGTCAATCAGGCACTGTCCCTCCATAATTTCAAGGAAGCATGTGTTAGAGACTTAAAAGCCGTCAATGGACCAAACGCTATATAAGGTATGCAGTGTTAGGATTGGAGTACTCATATAGTATTCCAACTTATATAGTAATGATATGGTAGGTCAGGAGAAACTCTGAGTTGTTCCTCATCTGGGTCAACGAATGGGTCAAATGCATGAATAATTGGATTCCACTGGGAGCAACGTTTTCTCTTTAATGTCTCCTGTATTCCCATTAATTTACCCTTTCCACGATGTTGAACATTGTCTCTTTCATTATCCCTAGATGGTGTATATTTCCAAGGGCTTCCCCTTACTCTTGTGCTAACTCTCTTGGCCGGTTCAGTCGTATTACTCTCAACATTTGACGCAGCAGTTAATGAGATGACATCCTGTGATGGTTGAGTTTGTAGGTGATCTGAAGTCTGCATTATCCGGCATATTAGGCAAACAACTGTTAATTTAACGCAATAGTAACATCGCTATTAAATGTAGTAGTACAACTTTTATAATATTATTGTTTGTGTAGTCTGTGTTAACCCAATTGAAAAGCTTGGTGGTTTTATATGATGTAGTTAACCAACTTCGGCAGTCGTTGTCCTATATTCTGGTTGTAAACTATGTATAGCCTATAATTCCAATATATTACTACATGCATATATATATATATATGTATGATGTAGGAAGTTATATAACATGGGGGTTGGATAAACCTGCGTGGTATTACTCTCTTTGATGTGTGCAGACTGTTCTAAATAGTCTTCACAATATATGGGATGAGTAGTTGTCTAACCATTCATATTGATAGCATAAAAGTTTGTCAATCTAGTACTATATCTAGTTTCACTTACGAATGACAAGTACAATGCTATAATAATGGATACGTACCTCCGAAGGATCCATCTGCATATTGTCTGATTTATTTATTCCAGCTGGTACTTTTAGAGGTTGACGCACAAGAATTCCCTGAAATATATATAGCTTCAGAGTATAGTGTTCAGTTATTAATTACTACTACTCAATAGAGACATATAAGACCTAATTTATACCATTTTAGTTGCACTCTGATCATTGTCTGATGATGTCGTAGTATTGGTATCAATTAAACTATCATCCTATATACGAGACAATGTCATATAACATTTTAGCATATGAAATATTGTCATGTGTTCTATATTGTGGCTAAAACAAAAGTTAATACCTTATTATCACCACTGCCTTCTTCACTGTTGATGGTCTTTGAATGCGCATCTCTAATAGTGTTATCCTGCATATTTAACATAGACTTACTACATATAATTATGTTCTAATTTTATTTATGTTGTGTGTGTACTTCAGCCAGACCAACATCATCCTTTGCTTTGTCAGTGGCCAGGATTGTAGCATGATCCCCTGGATTAATAGGAGGTGCATCCGTGTTTACAGGACGTACATCAGTGTTTGAAGCAGGTGTATCTATTTGAGAAAGAGGTGCATCCGTACTAGGAGGAGGTGCATCCATTCTAGTAGGAGGTGCATCAGGGTTTAGTGTAGTTGCGTCAGGATTATTATGAGGTGCATCCTGTTGTAGAGGAGGTCCATCATCCTTTGGATTCAGTTCATTAGAGGTTGTAGCAGATGTGTCCTGAGTTGGAGGAGGTGTATCATCGATTGGATCGGGTGCAGTGGTTGTCTGGATTGAATGAATAATAATAATACATCATAGACAGTGAATAATTAACCAATATAGAAACATTACATAATACATTGTGTAGTAATACTACATTATCATACATAATAATACTACTTGAAGTATGTGTGCCCATTTGTACGATGCAAGACATGATTGTGAAAACCTAATTTGTGAAAAATAGATTGCCATAAACTAATACTATCTTCTGAAAAATTTGAAACACATAGATTGCTTATTGTATAGTTATTTATGAAATGAAAGCAAGTACATTTTATGGTATTTGATACATTGTCAAATTCGAAAGCAGGTTATACCTTTGCTGGTGCGATGTCATCAAGCGTTCTCACTACTTGATACAGTATCTTCGGGTATGGTCCCATCCTGAGGTGTATCATCATATAGACGGTTAACTATATGTAATTGATACATTTTAACATTCATACATATATGCACAAATAACAAACCTTATGGCTGATGGTCTCTACATCTATCAACATTGTATCCCCACTATTAACGACATTACTTACCTAAAACTAAAAAATACACATTGATCAATCCTGTGTGAAAAAAAAATATATAAATCATTATTACTTCATGTAAAGAGTGTATGTATACCGGTGGATGAGGAATAGTTGCACCACCGTCATGAAATATGTCAGAAGGAGTACAATATTCATCATGTCTTGGCGACATGACAGTCGAGTCATTCTATGATATGCATAATAACATTATTACATAAACACAAATTGTAGATTAACTACAATTGGTAGTAATACTACTAAACACCAGCATACCTCCTCAACATAAATCTCTGCTTCCTCGTCACCTTCAGCAATGTCTGAATAAACCTGTTTGACAATCACCTCTGCATCCTCACCAGAATTTTATTGATCAGTTCGACTAGCTATGCGAGGGCTTACTCACCTACTCGATTAAGAAGGATGTTCTGCAACATGTACACATAAGTAACAATACTACATACAAATAAAGTCTACATATATAATATGAATGTTACCTTTGGTGGACTTCTTTGCTTTTTTTGGTGCGGGTTCTTTAAGAGGCGATGAAGCTTTCCTTGATTTTGGCTTACTAGCCACTTCAGATGCTTCTTTCCTCTTCGTGACATCCTTTTTTTGATTGTTCATCCTTCAACGTATTTCGAATAATTTCATCGTGTAGCCTTTTGAAGCACTTGTCGAAATGTCCTTCTATCCGGGTTGAGTATTTTTTCAGTACACCCTCTACTATCCTCTCAACATCAACAACCAATAATGAACTAGCATGAAGCTTGTTATCACTGCCCCTAGCGTCTGATTGTTCTTCCGCATGTAGACTGTCTACATGCATAGTACTACCACCAACAAACTCAGCATCATCTTCTTTAATATATTGTCCCATTTTTTATTCATTCTTTTGTTTCTCTTCATAATCTTCAACCTTAACTCCCCCTGCCCATGAATTGTGATCGAAATCATGATCTTGGTCGATTATGTCCCCGTGTACACTTACCCCTGGATCGTCTTCTTCATCAAGAAACAGTATATCATTTCCAAAATGAGATATGTCCTCACATATATATGCTCTAACTTCAGCCTGTAGGTAAACACCATTAAGTATGAATCACAACCCTGAATGCATAATGTAGCATAATACAACATATTCCAAATTGTATACTGTATTTATAAGTAGCTTACTATATAATAAAATGTACTATAATAGTGTGTTACTAGTCCTTCCAGATCAAGTGTCCTAGCTTTAGTGACATTGTCAGCCAGGCTGCGATGCAACATAGATTTGATCCTCTCATACATTGGTAATTCCTCAAGTTCTTCACTCCCAAGTATTTGAGGACAATAACATATGGTGACTAGCACCAATGTATGAGAAAATCCTTGTATAACACAGCTTTCGTGCCCATTTTGCTGGCTCTTTAGCTTTTCCACTCTTAATCGTCAGCAAGAATGATTCTCATCCCCATGAGAATTTGAGGTATGCGTCAATGTCAGCTAACTTAGCAACACGATCTAGTGATATATTGGTTGCATTCGAGGTTGGACATAGTACTGCATCAACCACAGCAATGAGAGCTAGCCTAAAACGAGTTGGCGGATCCCTATAAGTTTTTCCCTTCATCAAAAGCTGCATGACTTGTGGTGCCGTCACTTTGGTCACATTCTTAAAAAGGGATTTCCATATTTCATTGCCGGTAGTGATGACCTTTGATTTACCCTTTTTTGCAGCCTTTTGTCGGTCTTTTTATTCACTACTCCTCTCGCAATTCAAACTGGGTCACCGTTGCAAAGTCTTGGATGGCGTATCTAATAGGCTTTCTAGCGAACAACCTCCATAGCTCGTATTCCTTCATTGTCAATAGCTGTTTGGACATGATATAGTGGACGGACTTCATTGAGAATGTGTGCCTACCCATTCTCAATAGAGGACCAAATTGTGAATCCATCAACCTATTCAAGTGTTCATCCTCCAACGCCGATTTTATGGTTTCAATATAACAGGGATTGAAGTAGTTGTTAATCATGTGCTTCCCCGAGGGTTCACACCTAGTCATGAACATTCTTTTAGGCAACTCATTGTCTTCCATTGTTGTATAGTTGTTATCTGTAGACATATTACAATGAGAACATTACTACATTAGTAGACGGTCTATATAACAAATGCAATACATAACCAGACACATCCACCATTTTAATTGATATTTCACACACTCGTATTCAATATATTTGCTCAATCAATGCAAATGTATGCAATTTCAGTGCATAATTATCAGTTTAATAACTTGACAATGTTCACTTACTACTATATGAAATCATCTAAGATATGTTTTTTAGCATTCGATTCACACTAACACCCAATGAATAGTCAACAATTGTATGATTTACAAAATCCCTAAATGGTGACATATCAATGTATAAATACTATCTACATAGTATAAACCCAAATGACAAATAAGTGAATGAATACTATCGACATAGTATTAATACACTGAAATCAATACTACCATGTAATTATATATGTAAACTACTAATTCAAGGGCGAGTAATATTTGCCACATGGATGAGTTCATAAAACCCCAAATTGTGAATCGATTAGATATACTACATCAATAGAATGTAGATCCATAAAATTGCGAGTATTATAGATCTCAAAAAAACAAATAGTATTATTAACTATGAACATAATTTCTTGGCAATAGTAATTTCAAATCAGAAATTTCCGATTTCGGTGTTCTTATAGTTATAGATAGATTTTGACCAAATTAAACAGATTTTAGCACTCATTGATGAAATTGATCAACTTTCTACTCATATTATGGTTACATTCATGCTCGAAAGTTATCCGTCCATCAGAATAGAGAAATATGGCCGAACATGGGCCGGCCACCGTATTTATATAATGTATTATATGGCAATCAAAAGATGGGGAATTGAGTTTTGAAAGTTACCAATGTAGTAGAATACGATTGCATGCAAGATGAAGAAGTTGCTTTTGTTTCTCTCTGTAAAAATAATGGTTGGGAGTTACTATCGTGGATTTAAGAAAGAAGAAGAAGCAACTGACGTTAACAGTAATTTCCTTCATTTTTGCTATTTCAAATGTTTTATATTTTTTTAATTAAAAAAATATTAAGGTAATTTTTATACATAATGTAGAATGTGTAATGAGTATAATTGTTCTTCTGCAGCATGGTTAGTTTTTGAATTATAATTCAAAATATGGTTACCCTGCAAAACATCCCTATTTTTATTTGTGAATAATTTCTTAACTCAATTATTATAAATTTTCTATATTATATTTTTTTTACTCCCAATAACTATGAAAATATCTAATAATAAATCTTAATTATGTGTTCAAATTCAAAAATATACTTACATTTTCATTGGAAATAACTAATTTACCTTCTAATAAAATGTATACTAATTTCCCTGCATGATTTTAGATGTTATAAAATTGGAGTAAAGATAGATAATTTTAAAAGCAACATAAACAGAAAAATATAATTTGAGAGATCAAAGTAGCCATTGTCACTTGGACAAAAGTGTCTTTTTGGCAAATTTTTTACTTAATTGATGAATTAAGAAAACACAAATTGCCACGTAAATTTAAGAAAATAATCTGAAGATGATAATTCGAAATTCTACGGCTCAAAATTCGCCACGTGGAAAGATCTTCATATCTCATTACTTTCATTAGAACGCAGCTAATGCAACTGTAAGAGTAAAGAAAACAAAAAAGTTTGCAGCAAAAAAAAACACAATGGGTGACAATAAAACTATGCGTTTTGGACTTCTCGGATGCATCAGATTTGCTTCAAAATTCGTCAGAACAGTAAACGGAAACTCTTCTAACGCTATCATTACCGCAATCAGCGATCCATCTCTGGAAACCGCGAATACCTTCGCCACCGCAAACAATTTATCGCCAGAAACCGTCAAAGTTTACGGAAGCTACGACGAGCTACTGAACGACACAAACATCGATGCTGTTTACTTGACGATGCCGGTGATGCAGCGAGGAAAATGGGCGGTGAAAGCGGCGGAGAAGAAGAAACATCTACTTGTTGAGAAACCACCGGCTCAAGACGCGACGGAGATGGAGAAGATTGTGGAGGCGTGTGAATCTAACGGCGTTCAGTTTATGGACGGTGCGATTTGGTTGCATCATCAACGGACGGTTAAGATTAGAGAAATGATATGTGATTCTGGATTGCTTGGAGACGTTCGCCATGTAAGCTTTGCATTTTCATTAATATTTCAAATTGCCCCCATAAGATCTGTTACTCTCTTAGTTGTCCATAAATAACTTAAAAATAACTCAAATAACCTTCATTTTCACTTTTAATAGCATAGGAAAAATATCCCCAAACAACCCAATTTTTTTTATTATAATCTAGATATCAAAATTACTTGATCCAAACCTGAATTTGGTGTAACGGATCCAAAAATTGAGTACAATTGAGAAATTAACATTTAATTGAATTTAGGAAAATAATAAGTTTAATAATAGTAAAAATCCAAAATATTAATAGAATTCATATTTATTATATTATATTTTTGTTCATAATGAATATATTACATGAAATTGTATATGTTTTTTGAGGATGGAGTCTAAAATCAATGATGTTATACACTAAACAGTAGCTATTAAAGTATCGAACTTTAATTGATTATATAAAATGCAGATGTACAGCACAATGACAACTCCAGTCCCAGAGCAAGTGTTAGAGAGACTAACCAAAGAAGCGATGGGTTTAGCTGGAGCCATTGGAGAGCTTGGTTGGTACCCTATAGGAGCAGCTTTATGGGCTATGTCTTACCAAATGCCAATATCTGTCAGGGCTCTTCCTTCTTCAGTTACCACCAACTCGGTTGGGACCATCTTGTCTTGCTCTGCCTCCCTTCAGTTTGGTTCGACTACAACTGCAACTGCAATAGTCCATTGCTCTTTTCTCTCTCAGCTTTCGACTGACTTAGCCATCACAGGTTCTTAGTTCTTACCATTTTCTTTATCCCCCTGGAGTTGACATAACATTAGTTATTTAGCCTTCAATCCTAAGACAATCGAATGGAATGAAAAAATGAATGAAGTCTTAGCTAGTTTGGTTAAAATGTTTCCATTAGGTTTTATGTGTTTGATATACTGAAAACAAAATCGTATAGAATGATTTGAAGTAAATTTTAGTTGCATAGGCAAATATTATGGGTTTTTAATTCAAAGAGGATCGACAATGAATGGATTGTCCTATATACTTTGTATATCGATTAATTATGGTGTTTGATATTACTATTACTGTATTGAAACAGATCGGGTTTGTAAGTATATACACGTATAAGAGATATTAGGTAATCTTCGTATTAACAGCAAATGTTGAAATGGATGGTCAGGATCAAAAGGATCAGTTCAGATGAATGATTATGTGATTCCTTACAAGGAGGACACTGCTTGGTTCGAATACACAAGTGCGGCTAAGTTCGTGGACATGCACATTGGTTGGAACGTTATGCCGGAGAAGGTAACGGTAGATTGCAGCGGAACAGCTGAGTCGCAGGAGGCAATGATGCTGAGAGAGTTTTTGAGGCTTGTCCAAGGAATCAAGAAGGGAGATTCAGATGCTGATCGGAGGTGGCCAGAGATTAGTAGGAAGACGCAGTTGGTGGTTGATGCTATAAAGAAATCTGTTGATATTGGTTGTGGAGTGGTGTATCTGTAAATGGTGTTTAGATCTTCTGCTAATTAGATTATGATATTTATATGTATCTATTGATTCAAACACATGTTTTGGTAGCTAAAAATGCAAAACCACCATCTCTAGTATTCAAAATTTTGTATTTATTTTGTTGGATCAACAATCGACTTTTGAGCAAAACAATACAATAACGAAGAATGATCCTAAGAAAGTACAGAGATGAAGCGAGATGCTTCTGTACTTAAGCGAATAATCCTCCACAGTTGTGCAAGCTCTTCATGGAAGAAATTGCTTCAGTATTAACTCTGTTATTGTCAGCTTCGATGCACAATAGAAAACTGAGAATGAATCTCACAACAAGGAACACGAGAAGAAGAAGAATCTCTCTGAAGAAGAAAAGCTCTTAGCGGAATCAAGAATGAATAACAAAAATGATTCACCGTTTCTGTTATCTTTAATCCAGCTCAATAGCTATTGTACTCTTTTTCTTTATTCTTATCTTTATGTTATAATAAGGATCGATCCTTTTAACCGATAGGATTTAATCTCTTCCTTCTCTTAGTTATTTAAGAACCAATGTTATGGATCATTAATTCATTAGGCCCAACTACAAACGGTTTATGAATCTTTTATTTTAGAATCAAATAATTCTAACATATTTTTCCGGAGACTTGACTTGTGTTTCCCGGTATATTATTGGTGAGAACAAAAAAGAACCATTTTTTCTATACCATTTGTCGTGTACTAATCTACACCTCACAAATTATTTCATCGACAAAAGTCGTGTAAGAGATCATACATCATCTACACAAGATGTTCTTGGAACATTCACTTGCTATCGCATACATGGCAAATATTACAAGTACTGTAATGAAAGACGCATTGCAAATGAAACACTTTGCAATGGTATTGAATGTTGCCAGGCAAATATGTCAGATGGGATTCAACATATTGTCGGTGTAAAAATAGATAAAAATACTACGACAACAGGAGGGTGCAAAGTTGCTTTCTTAACAGACACAAATTTTACGTCAAATAAAGCTAACTCGCAAAGGATATAGTACGATTACTCTAGGATGGTATATCCAGACAGCGAATCGCTCATTTGAAAACTCTCTGGGATGTAGTAAAGAATACAAACGCGTACGTGAGTATAGCGGCCAATGGACACCCGAAAGTTGTGTGTGCGAGTACAAGGCTCATCTAAATTTTGCAAAATGCTCATGCACTTTGGGATACAAAGGTAATCCGTATATTCTGGACGGATGTAAAGGTTAGTAATTGTGTTTATAGGGTTAATCATTTTGTTCACTTTATTAATTAAAATTTCTTTGCGTTTTGAAAGCCAGATATTGATGAATGCCGAGGAGAAGACCCTTTAAATAAGAACCCTTGTTCTGTTAAAGTGAATTGAATTTTATTGAACGATTTAAGAGTATACACACACACGAACACACGACTCTGTTTTGACTCTGTTTTAAGACTCTAAAAC
>OVAX01002529.1:0-28539 GCA_900406405.1 Lepidium africanum
TGATCATATCAGTCGCAAATCAGTCTCAGATTTCAAAATTGGGACTGATTTGCGACTGATTTTGCAGTCTCAAACAATAAGTTTTCTTGTAGTGTTGGGTCAAACGCTTTTTGAGATCAAGTTTTTTATTTTTGCTTGTTACTAACTCGAGCTTCAGACTTGTTTGTTCTGTCTTTGGTGCGTTTCAGGTCAGCTCAATATCAAACTCGCCAGTCACCCTGCGAGTTGAGTCACTCCAGCCAGTTTTCTTGCGTTGATGCCACACACTCGATCACAAGGAAACCAAAACTTGTTCAACCCTCAGGACAATATCCAACTGCTACCAAGAGAACATAGGGGTAGGATCAAGGTTCCCAACACAGAACAACCTAGGATGAACGATAACACTACGCCTGGCAGTTCAACTGATGATAAACCAGCAACAACCCCATATTACTTCACCGGTTTCACCTCCAAATCGCAGGCTTAGACAGATTGGAGCTGGTGACGCACCAAGTATTCACACTCCGAGGCATGGAATTCAACCTCCACCAATTCCAAACAACAACTTTGAAATCAAGAACAGTCTAATTACTATGGTGCAAAACAACAAGTTTCATGGTTTACCAGCTAAAGATCCACTCGATCATCTGGACGAGTTTGAGAGGATTTGTGGCCTAATTCGGATCAATGGCTTATCTGAAGATACCTTGAAGCTTCGTCTATTCCCATTCTCACTCGGTGATAAAGCTCATATCTGGGAGAAGCACCTTCCTCAAGGTATCATAAACACTTGGGCTGATTGCAAACGGGTGTTTTTAGCTAAGTTCTTCTCAACGTCCAGTACTACTAAGTTGAGACATTCTATATCAAAATTTGTTTAGAGTGGGACTGAGTTTCTAGCTGAAGCCTGGGAGCGTTACAAGACATATCAGTCGTAGTGCCCGCATCATGGTTTCTCTGAGGAAACCATCTTGAGCCAGTTTTACAGAGGTATTCAGCCTAAGCTGTGGATGCTATTGGATACAGCTAGTAACGGGAACTTCTTGAACCAAGACATGGATGATGGTCGCGAGTTGATTGAGAATTTGGCACTTGTTGATGGCCAATATGGGGAGGACTTTGATCGTACTGAGAGAGAGAGAAGTGCATCTGATTCAGTCAGTCACAAAGAGATGAAGACTTTAAGTGACAAGATAGATAAGCTGCTACTGGTTCATCACAAACAAGTCAATCTTGTTGAGGAGGATCAAGATCAAGAAGGGGAGGATGAGATGGGTTAGGTCACACTCAAGCTGAGATTTCTTGACCATGGGAATGGCTTGATTGTTTGGTATTCGTATCCTTGACCCGAGACTTGCTTGTTAGGTTGCTACATGAGACCTGAAACCCAGGATTTGGCTAAGATTGTTGACTCTACTCTCTTCATAAACCAGTCTTTATCCTTGATTGCATTCAATTGTGTTACTCTGCTTTGCTTTAATTTCTCTGCTTGCATGCTCTATTTTTCAATACCTTTAGGATTAATTCTCTGTATTTTTTCATTTTTGCTCAGTTTTGATATTCAGTTAGATAGTTACCCTCAGGACAGTTTTTCTGCCTGCTTCCTTTAGATGATTGTGACAGAATCACAAATATTGCTTGGATTTGCTTGAATTAGAATAGCACCCCATACCCTAAATGCTAGTAGCTCACTTTGGTTCGACACCTTATATACTATAAGGATTTGATAACTTAGTCCAAAAATCTTTGTTATTAACTGCTACAGTTGCGGACTTGGTACACCAAATAGAACAGATGCAGCGACAGCAAAATGCTCAGACACAGCATCGCACAATAGGTGAACTAGACACGCCTCATCAGTTTTACCACAACAAGTCTGCCATTGTTCTTCCTCCTTTACAGGGAAAAGACTATGAGATCAAGCCTCATTTGATTGTGTTGATCAAGGAGTTTCTTTTCCACGGTTTATAAGTTGAGAACCCCATGAACCATATTGATGATTATGAGAATTTGTGCAGTTTAATGAGTTTTGACAAAGTCCCTGCGGACTATATCAAGTGAAAGTTTTTACATCACTACTTGGCAAACAAAGCATCACGATGGGTCAAATCCCTCCCTGCAGGTTCGTTGACGATATGGGAAGTAGTTAGAGCTGTGTTTTTGGATTACTTCTACACCAGGTCTAAGACTGCTACACTGAGAAACAAGATCACTACCTTTCATTAGCAAGTTGGTAAGTTCTTTTGTGAGGCTTGGGAGAGATTCCGAGATTACCGTAGAGATTGTCCACATCATGGGTACTCCGATGAGCAGATTTTGAGTATCTTCTATGAAGGAGTTCCTTGGGACTACATGAAATCTTTAAATGCTGCCAGTAATGGGTACTTTCTGACTAATACTAAGGAGCAAGCATTTACTCTCATCAAGAACTTGGCTGCGAGCTCGAGTTATCATAGTCCAGAATATGATCGATATATATGCGTGAAAAGTGTTGATTCTACGATAGACGAGGTGACTGCCAAGTTGGATATGCTGATCAAAGGGTCAAGTAAGCAGATGGATATCAACTATGTGAATGGTGCAGGTTTCGTGGAAAATCAGGGACATATGGATTTCAGTCAGAATTTTCAGAAACCATTCGTGCAAAAAGGGGCGTTGCAAAATTAGGGCACTAGTCAGATTATCAGACTAATTTCATGCAGAATCTGTGCAATAATTTTTAGCAGCATGTTAAACCATTTAAGCAGGAAACTCAACCACACAACACCTCCAATGATGATATCAAAGCTTTGATCCAACAGTTTGCACAAGCGCAGCAGAGAACTTTACAGAAGCTGGATGCAAAGATTGATGATGTGTACAATAACCTCAACAGCAAATTTGAAGGAGTACGCACTCATGTGAAGATACTGGATACTCAAGTTGCTCAAACTATGGAAGCAGTGACAAGGCTTCAAGAGGCACAACCGGGAAATAATGAGAAACATCACAGGGAATCTTGCAATGCCATTATCACTAATGATGACTATAGCAGAGAGGTTGATAAGCCTATTATACATTTCCTTAAAGGTGGAGTGGAGTATGTGAATTGGGTTGATGAAGTTAAGATGCATAAGCAAGTGTTTTGGAAACGGTAGAACATGTTGCAATAACTACCAAGGAGCAGTCAAAAACACCTAGAGGGGCCAAGAAAAAGGAACCTGAAACTCCTAGATCTCGTGTTTATGAACCACCAATTCCCTTCCCTGAGCTCGTCTGCACTAAGGCACAGAAAAAGGTTTTCTCAAAGATATGTGCAGACATGGAAAAGGTAGGAGTACCATTACCGAAGGTAGATAGTTTGTCTCAAGTTCCGATGTATGTGGAGTATATCAAGACAATGCTGGACAATAGAGAGAAAATGGAAGAGGTATTGGAGATACATGGTCAACTGTGTGTGACATCGACTGAACCAGAAACACTCACTAAGATAGAAGATCAAAGTGAGTTTACCATTCCTTGTACTCTTGGGAAATTGGAATTCGATGATGCTCTATGTGATTCAGGTGCGAGCGTGAACATTATATCGTTCAAGGTAGTGAAGAAGCTGGGAGTTAAACATATGCAGGATCACCATACCTCTATTTCTTTCGGAGATGCTTCCACAAAGCAACCGCGAGGGAAATTCGTAGACTACCCACTAATGGTTGGAGATTGTCTAGTACCAACAAATTTTACAGTAGTAGAGATTATACAAGATGGTGTGCTTCCACTAATCTTGGGAAGACCATTCTTGGGTATGACTGGAGCAAACATTGACTTCATCAACCAGAGAGTGATCCTTGAGAAGATCAACATAAGGGTTTCATATCCTATGAGAGCATCTAGTGGCATTTTCTGTGGTGTAATCAGTTGCGAAAAGGATGGCAGTCACTGTGATGATACTCCAGATTTAGCTTTCCCAGAAAATCGTATCCTTGATCAAGATTTAGTCACTAATACTCATGTGTTTTTGTCCAATTCTTGTTCTAAGTGTTTTACAGGGGAATTAAAACCTGGATGGTCAGAGTCTTTCATAGTCAAGGAGGTTAAGCCTTAGGGAGATGTAGTGTTGCTGGACACTGCATGTATAAAGCTTGTGGATGATGATGATCCACATCTGATGGCTCACATTAATGCTCACTTGACTAAGGGAGGAACAGTTTCTCCTGAGGATCCACCCGACACCTAAGAGGTGATTGAGTTAAGCTAATAACTCTAAACAAGCGTTGAGTGGGAGGCAACCCACTATTAGGTAGTTTCTTTTTCATAATTACTCTGTTTTCGGTCAATTTTTTATTTTTGTTTGGTTTGTTTCAGGTGAGAAATTGTAAGAGAACTTTGATCGATCGATCGTGCCTAGGATCGATCGATCATTGTGGCTTCATAGGTAGACGCGCGACCATTTGATCAACCTCAGCAGAGAGATCATCACTTCACAGTGCCAAGTGTGCGACCATTTGATTGAGCTAGAGAAGTTTGATCGAACGATCATCTAGGGGAAGGAAGTGAAAGCTCGACCATCTGATCGACCATCAGGCATTTGATCGATTGATCATCGAGAGTTGGAATTTCATGAGAACTTTGATCGATCGATCGTGGCTAAGATTGATCGATCATCACACCAGGTGAGTCTTCCGTTTTTGGAAACCGGTTCAATTCACTTAAATTAAATCGGAAAACACTTTTTAAAACAGAAACACAAAGGTTTTTGGATCAAAACTTTGAAATATTAAGAAATCTTTTGTTCTTGGGCGATTTTAAGAGAATTTCTCCAAAACTTCAATCGATCATAACTTCTATGTTTCTTAATGGTTTTGGATGATTCTTAAGCCTATTCCACTTGGAGTTTCCTCCTCTTTATGATTATCTAAATATCATTCTCGATTAGCAATGGTATGGCTTCCTATCACTGATTTACAGTCCGCAAAAGTTGAACGATTTTGGGAGATTTTGAATTTCGATTGATTGTTTCTTAATTGAGTAAAATCAATGTTCTATCATTGTTGTTTGATGTTTTTGAAGTTGACTTACCCAGAATTTGGTTGATTTTTGTTTACACATCGATTTGTTAGGTTGAAAGAAAATTTTAGTGAATTTGGAATTTAGGTCTGAAATTGAGATACTGTGTGATTGATTGATGCATTGATGGATGTTTGCTTGTGTTGATTATTGGTTTAGCAAATGATTTTACACTAATTTCATTCCAATTTCAGATCTTTGATATTCTCTTGCTTTTTAGAGAAACTGAATTCTCTGTTTTTGGTCATTTGGCAAATAATGGTTCGTGTAGGTGAAACAAGAAAGCCAACAAAGAAGGTTAGGAGATCTTATAATCTAGAAGCAGTACAATCTTTTGGTGGGATTTCAGATATCAGAGCACTTCCACTATGGCCTAGACCTGACGTTGCTGGACATGGGTATAATGATGCATATGATGATGAGGATGATCAACCTTTGGATCACCGCCTACCACATCCTCGTCGAGCTCCGGAAGACCGTGAGAGCCAGTGTCTAGAGTAATCCTATCACATTTCTCATCCTAATCTTTTTTTTTTTTTCTATTATGCACTATTATTCTTTTTATTTTTGCAGCGTAAGTCGTGCTTTCCTTCTGTTTATTTTCACACCAGGACAGTGTGAAGTAAGTTTAGGGGAGGACACTTGGTGTAACTAACGCCTTTTTCCTTTTAGCTTTGATTTTTCATACAATTTCTGGTATTTGCTGTATTTATGAGCTTTTGAAACTAATGTTTAGGAACTATGATTTTCAAGGATATTTGCACTATTATGAACTAAGTACCATTGATTTGCATTTCTCAATTATCGATTAACTATTCAAAAACCCAAAGACAAAGCAAAGACTCAATAACACTCACATCCATCTCAGTATTTAGAGAAACTCATGCTGATTTCAAGCTTATCCTGACTTAGTTTTCTCGTCAAGGGAGTTGGAAATGCGTCGGATTTGCTTCTTCTCTCGGTTCAATGACAGATGTTTCCTTGTAAGTATGGTTTCTCCTCTCTCCATCATTACGAGCATTCTTTGCTTAATTCTGAAGGTAATTACACATAAATCTGTACAATTGTAGTAGGCTGAGGGTAAAAGTCCCTCAATGATGCTACTCGTATTTGAGTGAATTTGGTGATCTAAGGATAACTCCTATGACGTTACCTTTTCACTTTAATACCGTTGCTTACTGAGAGAGACTCTAATGAAGCTACTCGTGTTACAGTCTTTGAGTTACTAAGGAACCAACCAATAAGAAATAAAATAATACTCTAGGTAAGTAGGGAGAAATTGGTTGAATGAAATTAGAGGAAAGGAATCAGACTGAAGGTAGTCTTGAGAATATGGAGGGGAACTCTTATGTCGTTTGATCGATATCCCCTCGATGAGAGCGCACCTAGATGTATTAGGAAGTTGATATGGTGCATCTGAGTCACTTATTTGGATTGTGGAGTTTAACTGGGACAATTGCTAAGTCTGTGGGAAGTACAAGGTGGTCTAGATTTTGTCAGGTAAGTATCAATTGGTTTACTGAGGGAGTAATGTGCAATGTCTTATGACGAATGAGTTCCTTTGAGTCGAATCTTCCTATTAGTCTTTTCTTTCTTTGCTTGAGGACAAGCAAGAAGCTAAGTCTGGGGGAATTGATATACCTCAATTTTTATCATTTTTGATCTCATTAATTCGCTTATTTTCAGAGTCTTTGTCTGCATTTTAGAGTCTTTTCAGGTGGAAAATGAGAAGAAATTGGATTATACCCGTGGAGCTTCGTTTAGAAGGATTTGGAGATTTTATGGAGTTTCAGAAAAAGTGTGCTGATCGATCGATCAAGCCTTTGTTCGATCAATCACTCTTTTCAGCGAGAGCAATGCTCGACCTGTTGATCGACCTACCACCTCATGATCAATCGATCAAGTTGTCTGAAGATTTATACGCTCGACCTGTTGATCGACCACTCACCAGTGATTGATCGATCAACCCCTTGATCGATCGATCAGCGAAGCCACGAGAGATAACCTAATTTTCTTGTTTTGTACCTACGAGTTTTAGAATATATAAATACCCTTTTTCTTATTTCGTTTGGGGGGGGACTGAAGACCTTTTAGACCAGTTTTAGCCTTTTTGTATGCTTGGGGAGAAGATTTTATCCTTTACAACTTTGGAGAAGATTTCTGAACCCTTTTTTAGTTTTAATTGCAATTCTATTATGATTTCTAAGATGTCTGTCGATTTCTCTCTTTCAATCATGTTTGAGTAGACCCCCAACCAAGTTTAGGGTTTTCTAGGGTTATTAGGGAATCAATGAATTAGGAATAGATAGGTATTGCTTGATGTGTTCTCCATCTAAGGCTAATCTTAATGCTTAACGGTTAAGGTTAAAGTAGATAACTAGCCTGTGATCTTAGATTACTTAACATTCCAAAAGCTTATTAGGAATTAGAACCTCCTTAGGTGAGCAATTAATCCTTAACCAACGACAGTTGATGTTAAGGTTAATTGTGGACCTACCAGACATTATCGGTAATGCGTGTCTATATCTCTAGTGCCAACAACAGTTAGGATTTCTAGGTTGCTAGATACAATAGTTGATACCATGACAGTGGATTGGCTGTACTTTTATGTCTGAGTCGAGATCATTTATAACTTGTCCCTAAATAGTTTCCTAGTTTAATTCCCTGATTTCCTGATGAATTCCCTGAACTTGATGTTTTAGTTATTGAAATAATATCGTTTTATTTTCTGTTTTATTCAATTGTAATCATTGTTACTTTCATTGTCTTAGCTCTAGTTTGATATTAAGATTGATAATGTGACTACTTGGTTCTCATGGATTCGATCCCTAGAATACTATTTCATTTTGCTGTGCACTTGCAGTAGAATATTAGGGTTAGAACTCTGTGTATCAAATATTCACTCTTTCAAAGCCATCCGGTAAATAATACCATCCAAGCCCTGTGCAAATGTCTTAATCCTTCCAAGAGGCATCCAACACGCTTATATCCTGTAAAAGCATGGTTGGCACTCCATGGTCTTAGAAACGTCTCAACCCTTCTTCCTAGAGACATTTGATGGAAATGAAAAGTTCTGTGGTTACGGTCCTAGCGGCTGCCCATGCTTCAGCTTCTGTAGTCACCAATCGGATAAGTTTATGAGGGTTTGTATCTTTGTTCATAAATGCCTTTTCATTCTTGGTTTTCAATAGGAATCATAAAATCCATGGGAAGCTCTGATTATCCTCTGTTTTTGGAATCCGCAAGATTAAATGGTCAATGTTGGTATATATTGATGTTCTAGGGAAATTTTGTCCCAATGGAATCTTAGATAGAGCTCAAGCCTGGATAGCTAGTGGACATTCAAACAGAACGTGATTTTTTTTTCTCCGCTATACATCTATCGCATCTCTCATCACAATTTATCCCTCATATGGCAAGATTGGCCTTGACCACCACATGTCCAGAGATTGCTTGCCAAATGAAGTGCTTAATTTTCTGACGGGCTCTCACAATTCAAACTTGGCGTTGAAGATGTTGGATACTTGGTCCAACAGATCCCATAACACCATGTGAAATATTGCATTATGCCCAATATCCTGACTTGACTGTGTTAAATCCTGTCTTAGTGAAATACCAACCTAAATGACCTATTGTGGGTCATCTCGAACTGTGGATTCCAAGAATTAAATCCACATTTCGTGGAGAGAATAATTGCTTAACTACGGCCTCTCGCCATAATCGAGTATGAGGATCTAAGAGATCTGATTTGAGCTCCAGATAAATGTTTGGCCTCATTCCTATGGGTGCCATTGGGAGATTATCGGTATCCATGGATCTGTCCAAACTTTAATAGTATCTCCAATCCCCATTCACTACAAAAAAATATTTTATATTGTGACCAAAATTTTTTGACTAACATAATTATGACCAAAAATCTATCAATTCTTAACGACTTAAATATTTGGTCATTAAATAATCAAAATACAAATATTGTGACCACTTTTTGATGATTGATATATACATTACTAACAAAGCAACTCAACTTTGACCGTAAATATAATCATAAATTGGTCAAAAAATTGTTTTGAATAATATTTGGTCAAAATTGAAGGGTCAAAAATCGTTGGTTGGAAATTTTTGTTGGTCAAAAATTAATCAAAACAACCAGTTTTTGACCAATATATGGTTATAATCATGGTCAAAATTGAGTTGTTTTCTAGTAGTGACTCTTTTAATAACAGCTTTCATAACTAGGGCTCTTGTTGAAGTTATACTGCACCACCCATAAGAGGGAGTATATAAACGACATGGCTTCAGAAGATGATGACCTGCATAATAGCGTCCACAAAACACTCTGGCCAAGAGAGAATTCGGTTTGTCTAATTGTTCCGACAAACTCCAATGATCTTCACAAATGTCGGTCTATGTAATTCTCTAAGAATTTCTATACCTTCTTCTCTAGAGTTATCTCCAAGACATATGATTGTTCCATAAAAAAATCTAGCTTCGATATTGCCATTTTTGGTAGCTTCATCTAGCAACCTTAATCCCTCATTAAAACGATTATTCACAAAGTAATTTCCCATATCTAACCTATATAAGGCTTCATTATTACCTTTAATTTGCCTAACTTCTCATGAAATTTGTTGAATAGAGCGTCTTTCCCATCCCATAGATAGAAAGAAACATATCCAAAGTCTAGCTTTGATAACATATATTCCCTTTCACAGATTTGTCGAATTCCTCTTGCGACTATCTTCAATCGATCAATCATATACATTCCTTCTGGTCCAAGTTGGGGGAGTATGTTTGCTAGAATATCATCTAATATCAATTCCATCATATCCATGTTTTCAACCACCGTGTTCTATACAAAATGAAAGAATCGTTATAGTTAAATGACAACTAAATTTTAAATTAATAACAAATAATATAGCTCTAACTTTAAACATTACAATTCTATGTTCTATATCAATTTTTTAAAAAGATGTCTAAAATTCAATAACACAATAAAAGATATAAAATAATACCTATTAGTAATACATTTATATAAATGATATATTGATATTATTTGTAATTTATAAAAATTAATTACAAAAACCATCACCATTAGTTATAAATTATAATCAAAATATCTGGAAAGTATAATAAAAACAGACTTTTATAGTGTAAATTTTGGTTTTAGACTTCTAATTTTATATTTTTATGGAAAAAAGAAAGATAATAGTAAAATTCTAAAAAGAAAAATGTAAATAAAATATTGACCCGCTGTCTAGTGGCAGGTGGTAAGTCCACTAAAGGTAGGCACACTTGCACGTCTAGGGATCGAGTCTTGCCGCCTGCATTATGCAGGAACTTGGCTAATGTGCTGGCCAGTTGTGTCCCAATGTTAACAAAAAAAATGTAAATTGTTAATGAACTGGGTTTTAATATTGACTCGGGTCACCGGTTTTAGTGGTTTTTGACTGGTTTTACGGGTTTAACTTAAAATCCGTATTTAAATGTAATTTGGACCGGTTTTAGCAGCGAGTCACGGTTCAACCGTTTGGACCGATCCAGTTTTCAAAACACTTGCAAATTAGTTTGAAATTACAAAATATTACGTGGTTTCATTATATATTAAATGATTATACTGTGAATTACGGTGGATTTAAACTCTTTGCTTGAAACCAACTATTTTTCTTTCAAAATTGTTAAGAGAAAGTTCTGATGGTTTTAGGTCGAAGATGATAAGTTTCTCGATATGGAAGATAAAGTGAAAAAATCTTTTGCAAAATCTTTTTGAGAAGTTGGAAAGTTTAGTTTTTACCTTAATGATTGTAACGGTTTCTAAGATGTACTTATTTTTATTTTGTTTTGAAAATAATATTTTGTTTTTGTTAATAATTTAGTAGATATTTACCTAATAAATATCTTGGCCGTTTAACATTTTATAAATTATAATATATCCTTTTTAGTGTTGGCAAAAAAAATCTTTTACCTTAATTGTAATTATTAATTTTATAAAAATATTAAATAACAACTCCTGATAATCATAGATTACTTGATAAATACTCTTTTCTGTTAATCAGTGTTTAAACTCTCCTCTTTTAGTTATATCGAATGAAAGGTTAAATCGAATTCATTAAGCTATTGTTGGAGGTGGATCCGAGATCCTACTTCGGTCCACGGAAACAATGGGCCAAATTCTAAGTTTTGAACTCGGCAAGTTTATCAAAGTCTCAACTCGGAAGATTTCCTTCTCGGAAGTGCGCTGAAGCCTGAAGGAAGTCGGATGACACGTCAGCAAACAAAGAAATGAAAATTTTCCAATTCTGACATGAAAAATTTTTGAAAATCTTGCAAGAATCTTCTAGATACAGTCTTATCTAGAAATTTGTACATTTTCCTTTATCCAATCTACTTTATAACCGCCTCTATGATCTATAAATAGAGGGGCAGGTCCTTCAAAGAAGGGATCCGCTTTTTGGCACTAGACATTAAGCATTACACTATACTCGGCAACTATCTGGTTTCACAATACACTCTTTGTTCTCCAAAATCCTAAAAGAATCTTTGCCCAATCTTCCCTCTTTTAATCAGAATCGTGGACTTAGCTCCTTGTGCTAGACCCGGTTCGATTAGTTGGCATCGTCTGTGTGGAAGACATCGAAGGAATTCTTTACACAGGAACAAAGAGCGCACATAAAACAAAGGATGGTAAAAGACGAAGTAACCGTCAGCTCACCCGAAAGGAGGAACCTTAACCTCCAAGAAAATAGTGATCCGACTCGTGGATCGTCCTTGAACACTGTTCAAACTCAGGAGGAGAATAAAGAAAATTCTCAGGAAGTCGCCGCCCTCCCCGGTCCGCCGCTATGACCACTTTCAATAGAAAATTTGGTGCGCAACATGATAGCGCAATTCGAAGCCTCCAATTAAAGAAACTCGGAAAGATTCGATATAATCGAGTCTCATCCAAAAGAAAGTAGCGTCCCATCTACACAAAACAACAGGCCAGACAGAGAAGTGTTAGCTAGTGTCTAAAGAAATCTGTTTCGAATAGTTCCGATTCCACAACCAACCAACGTGACCGGACCAGGGCAGACTACAACGTCAAGCGCATTAGGGCAGCAAACGCCGACTACAATGGACGCAGCAGTTGTATACAGGATGATGGAGGACATGCGGTCTCAGTTCCATCAAACTACCAGCTCGGCACCAGAGATTGGGTGAATTTTAGCTCAAGCTCAAAACTCACCCTTTGCGCCAAGACTAAAGAGAGTCTCGGTCAATCAGGGACCAAGAATAAGGTGCCCTACATACGATAGGACTACTGACCCAATCGAATTCATGAGTGCTTTCAACGCCATGATGAACGAGACCACTTACAATCCCGACCAGGAGGACGCAGCTTACTGCCAACTCTTCGCCGAGAACCAAACCGGCGACGCTCTAGTATGGTTTACCAAGTTACCAACTAGATCGATCGAGAGCTTCAATCAACTCGCCGAGTTACTCTTGAAGTAATATGCCTTATTCGTCAACCAAGATACTTCTACAACGGAGCTACGGTCTTTGAAGCAAGGATTTTGGACGAGTCTCTAAAGTTGTATCTCGGACGATTTAAGAAAATCTTGACTAAAGCCAAAGTCAGCAATGATATGGCCATTGAGGTTTTAAGAATTGGAATGGTGTCGGACGAGGCCCTGCGGAGAGATCTCTTCGTAAATCAGCCCAGTATGATCTTGGATGCACTATGCAGAGTAGTGAGGCATGCAGACTACGTGGAGGAAAATTTATCGAGACTCGGGAGCTATAGAGTCGAAAGAAGAATACCATGAGCCGAGACAACATAGCTACAGAGGAAAAGCGATCTCGGCAACATCTTTCCAATTCGATGAAACTAATAGCCCAGCTCATAAAAAGCCATTCAACAACACTTACAACCGAAGTGAATACTGTGCCTTTCACAATAGGACCGGTCATTCCACTTCTAAGTGCAAACAGTTACAAGAAATACTTGCCGAGAAATTTATCAAAGGAGATTTGAATCTTTCGGAAGAAGAAACTCAGAAGTTCAAGGCACAAAAGTGAAAAGAAGCCGAGTTACGAGATGAAGTTTACAAAGCGGCAAACCAAGACAGCAATGCCAAAGAAAAACCAAAACGGCAAAAACAAGATGGGGAGACCAAAGAATCGGAATCCCCGAGAGTGGAGCTCAATGTAATCATGGGAGGATTACAATTTTGCGATGACACTATAAAGTCAATCAAGAGGTACGAACGGAAAGTTGAAGCAGCGATCAACCTTGATCCAGTCCAAGAAAGTTTAGGACCGATCGATTCGGAAGTTACATTCACAGCCAAGGATGTTAAAGGAGTAAGCTTCCCACTTAGTGACCCCCTAGTCATTAAATTACGAGTAGTCGACTGCGACGTATCTCAGATCCTCATCGATACAGGCAGTTCGGTAGATCTAATCTTTAAGGAAACATTGGATAAGATGGATTTACCAGACACACGACTCAAATCATTGGAACGAACATTGACTGCATTTGATGGAAGCACGATAACTACAATCGGAACTATCATGTTAGCAGTCCGAGTTGCCGGAATTACCAGATGGATCAAGTTCTTGGTAGTAGATAAACCGCCAATCTACAATATGATACTTAGGACACCTTGGATCCATACGATGAAGGAAATTTCGTTGAGCTACCATCATTGTGTGAAAATCCTGACAAGCGAAGAAGTTTACACACTTGAAGGAGATCAAAAGATGTCTCAGACATGCTATATCACCGAGTTGAAGTTACGAAACAAATCTTGCATGATCACGGCGACTATTAAAAGCAAAGCATTAACAGAACCTCATGCTCCAGAAAAGCCAGACCAATCTAGCGTCGAACTTGTCAACATTGATCTCACATACTCGTTCAAATGCGTTAGCATTGGGGTCAATCTGAGTAAGTCGATTAGAGACAAGTTGATCCAACTTCTGGAGCAAAATGTGGCAACATTCGCATGGACGACTAAAGATATGCCTAGGATCAATCCAAAGATTGCAAGCCACAGATTAAACGTTGATCCAACCTACAAGCCCATCAAGTAGAAGCAAAGAAAGCTAGGGTCAGAAAGAACAAAGGCTACAATCGATGAGGTTAAAAAGCTAACCAAAGCTGGGTCAATTGTTGAAGTCCAATACCCGGAATGGCTCTAGCTAACCCAGTTGTTGTTCCCAAGAAGAACGGAAAGTTGCGAGTATGTGTGGACTTCACCGACCTTAATAAAACCTGTCCAAAGGATAGTTTCCCACTGCCAAATATCGACAGAATTGTCAAAGCAACCGCCGTAAACGAACTCTTTTAATTCATGGACGCCTTCTCGAGATATAATCCAATTCAGATACACCTTGACGACATGGAGAAAACTTCGTTCATCACAGAACGCGGAACTTACTGTTATAAAGTAATGCTATACGGTCTAAAGAATACCGGAGCAACTTACCAGAGATTAGTCAACAAGATGTTTGCCGATCAACTCGGACAAACAATGGAAGTTTACATTGACGACATGCTTGTGAAGTCTCTTAAAGCTGAAGATCACGTCGAACACCTATCACGATGTTTTCAAACGTTAAACGAATATCAAATGAAGCTTAATCCGGCAAAGTGCACCTTCGGAGTAACCTCGGGAGAATTTCTCAGTTATATAGTCACTCAAAGGGGAATTAAAGCAAACCCAAAGCAGATTAAAGTAATCCAAGAGCTACCTTTTGTGAAGAACAAAAGGGAGGTTCAAAGGCTAAGTGGCCGAATAGCCGCTTTAAATTGGTTCATCTCACGCTCGACGGATAAGTGTCTCATATTTTATAACTTATTGCGAGGAAACAAAGAGTTCGAATGGGATGAGAAGTGCGAAAATGCCTTTTCTGAGTTAAAGGAGTAGCTTTCTTCCCCACAAATCCTTGTGAAACCCAAAGACAGAAAGCCTCTATACTTATACATTGCGGTCTCGGCGTCAGTAGTGAGCAGCGTGCTAGTTCAAGACGATAGAGGAACTCAACATCCAATTTTCTACACAAAAAAATATTTGGACGGAGCAGAAAGGCAGATACTCGAGTACTGAGAAACTCGCGTTAGCAGTGGCGACCTCGACAAGGAAGTTACGACCTTACTTCCAATCTCACACCGTCATCGTGTTAACCAATCACCCGCTACGAACGATTCTACATAGTCCAAACCATTCTGGAAGACTAGCTAAGTGGGCAATCGAATTAAGCGAATACGATATCAAATTTAAAGGAAGAACAAGTGCAAATTCTCAAGTACTAGCCGACTTTCTAATTGAAATGACCCCCGACTTGGAACCCTTAGAATCAGACAATGATCTTCGGACATGGAAGATTTACGTTGACAGCTCATCATCGCAATATGGTTCAGGAATCAGAATCCAACTTGAAAGTCCGACAGGAGAAATCTTGGAACAATCATTCTGACTTGCGTTTCCAGCATACAACAACGAAGCAGAGTACGAGGCATTAATCACAGGAATCAGGCTGTCCAAAGAGATCAAGGCAATTGAAGTAAAATGTTATTATGACTCTCAATTGGTAGTCAACCAAGTGAATGGAGGCTATGATACCAAAAATGACCGGATGGAAGCATACCTCAAAGTTTTTAAGGATTTTACAAAGGATCTGAAGTTTAAAGTAAACAAAATTTTCTGATCTGAGAACACTTCAGCTGATGCCTTAGCATCTTTCGTATCCACAACAGATCCCATTCAAAGGAGGATAATACTAGTTGAAAGTACAGACCAACCAAGTATTTGTTTACCGAAAGGAGACGTAGAACTCGTCTCGGCAATAGCTGAAGCTGGGGACGACTCTGACACTGAGATGTCAAACATTGAACAATCCGCGAACAGAAGACCGACTGGTGAGACGAGATTCTTGCGTATATTATGGATGGAGAAATGCCAGAGGACAGATGGGCAGCCTGCCGACTTAAAGCCAAGTGCACTTTCTATGCCCAAGTCGATAGAAAGTTGTATCGGTGAAGTACAAACGGGATCCTCCTCACTTGCATCAATGGTGACGAGATCAGTGAAATCATAAAAAAGATGCATGACAGAGCTAGTGGAAATCACAACAGTGGAAGATCACTTGTACAGAAGATCCAAACTCTCGGATATTATTAGCCGACGATGGCAAAGGATTATGCGCAATATGCAGCCAAATGCGACAAATGTCAATGACATGAGCACATCATCCACGCCCCAACTGAAGAGCTAACCTCAGCAGCTATGCCATATCCGTTTATGCGGTGGGCGATAGACATAGTCAGACCGTTGCCCTCATCTCGGCAAAAACGTTTTATGCTTGTCATGACAGATAACTTCTCGAAATGGGTCAAAGCAGAGGCTTATTCGCACATCAAAGACAGAGACGTAGTCAAGTTTGTGTGGAAGAACATAATTTGCTGACATGGGTTACCTTACGAGATTGTAATAGATAACGGATCTCAATTAATCTCGGTGAAATTCACAGGCTTTTACTCCAAATAGAAAATCCAAATGAACAAATCCACTCCGTGAAACCCACAAGGAAACGGGCAAGCCGAGATAACAAACAAGCAGATCATAGATGGAATAAAGAAAAGACTCTCGGAAAAGAAAGGAAATTGGGCTTCTGAGTTGGATGGTGTATTGTGGTCACATCGAACAACACCAAGACGCTCAACTTGAAGAACTTCTTTCTCTCTTTCTCACGGAATGGAGGCAATGGCTCCAGCAAAAGTAGTAGTACCAACTATACATCAAGAACATTTTGCGGAGGCTGAAAATTCAAACAATGAAGCAATGAAAACCAGCATCAACGACTTGGAAGAAGAATACAACGAGGCACTTCTCCGAGTACAGAATTATCAACAACAGACTGCAAAGTACTACAATAAGAAAGTTTGTGGAAGACACTTCACAGTAGGAGATCTAGTACTCCGGAAAGTGCTTGAAAATACGGAAGAAATTAACGCAGAAAAACTCGATGCCAACTGGGAAGGGCCGTATATCATCTGTGAAATCATAAAACCAAGAGTTTACTAGATTGCAATGATGGAAGGAGAGATGGTTCCTCGAAGTTGGAACTCCATCAACTTGAAACGATACTACTATTAAAGATACGCCGACTCGGCAATCCGAATGCATTATCTGACGCATCCTTATCTAATTGATTATGTAATCAGAACTACGTATTGGCTTGATCCCTACGGGGTACGTAGGTAGCCTTCAGGTGCAACTATAACTAAATAAAACTTTTAAGTCCCCATCACGATTAAAAAAAAAAAGTTTACGCCCTAACTCCCGGAAAAGATGAGATCAAATTCTCGCAAAACAGATTACAATTCTACACAGAATTTTCTAAGATCAAATTCTCGGCAAACATTCAAAACTGAGTCTTAAAATATCACCGGGTTGTAAAATCCCGCTCAATATAGCCAAGTCTTAAAATCTCGTCGAGTCTCTAAACTCGTAAATAATAGAACCAAGTCTCAAACCTCACTGAAAGCCGAGAACTAAATTTCCGCAAAAATCAAAATTTAGCTCTTCGCACAAAAACATGAGATCAAATTCTCACACTTAGCCGAGACCAAGTTCTCGCAAATATGGGATTGAGTTCCCACACAATGAAAAAGCATAGCTTTGTATAGATTTCTCGAGGTCAAATCCTCGATAAAACGAAACATAGTTTTGTACAGATTTGCGAGATTAAGTTCTCAAACAAAGACAGAACGTAGTTCTGTACACAAAACAAAATCTCAGTTTAAAATGCCAAACAGTGTAACTTCTCGCAATGAAGTTTATTTCCGAGGTTGCAATTCTTGAAACCTAAACTCAGTCTTAAAATCTCAGTTTAAAATGCCAAACAGTGAATCTTCTTTTCCTAACAATCAGGATCGAACTCTCAAACTTAGGAGAAAAACGTAGCTAACATGCAAAAACAAGAAAAGACCTTGGGAATTAAGTTTCGTACTTGTCCAATTATCATACAAAATTATGAGACAACATTTTTTTAACAAGTTCTCATATTTATAATTCGAAATCGAAACGAATTAAAATATCATTAACAAAATAACAATGTTGTTCATTATACAGGTAAATAATTACAAGGCAATTGCCAATTACAAGGATCAAAGAGATGACTTATAAAAAGTCGAACTACTATTACAAGAATCAAAGAGATGACTTATAAAAAGCCGAACGGTGGTTACAAGAATCAAAGGGATGACTCTGAAAAATACAAAAATGCAGACAAAAAAAAGCAATAGTAGTTCCTAGTCTGATCTTTGTTATTTGACGCTTCTCCAATCTCGAAAACCGGAACGACCAAACATCTAGGAAGTAACGGCGTCAAGTTCTCCCTGTTGACAGCCTCCTTGGACTCATTCAGTTTAGCAGTTATTGAGTCGATAACTGCTGAAGGAATGTTGACACCTCGAGCAAAGAAGTTCAAGAGCACTCCGTGACCCAAGATAGTGGGCATAAACCAATCGAGCCCCCAGGTTGGTTCTTATCCAGATCATTAAACCGAGTAGCAATTCGGTTGAAGCATTCAAAAAATTGATCCTGAAGATCTTGAAAGATCTTTTTCTTGTCGTCATTCAAACCTGCTGAAATCAGGAGTCGAAGTTTTCCCTTATAGAGTCCAACTCGGTCTGGAGCCCCTGAAGCTTGTCATTGGCCTTCTCGGTAGACTTGAAGGCCATATTCCGGTCCGACTCAGCGCACTTAAGCTACTCTGTCAAAGCCACATTCTGTTCCACTAATCCGATGACGTTTTCGCAATCAACCTTCAACTCGTTCTTCACACGAGCGAGTTCTTCTTTGGTGGCAGTAAGTCGGGACCTCGCCTCCGCTGCTTCGAGTTGGTTTTGGCTAGCTCGGCTAGAGTTCCTCCGTACACTCTTGTCCGGGTCAGCGCAGGACCTCTCGCCCGCTGAAGCATAATGTTGTTTAGACGATAAACTACAAAAGCTTCCATAAAATAAAGTTAGAAAATTTGAAGTAAAACAAAATAATGGAACTGAACAAAAAAAAAAGAAAAGAAAGGGAACTTACCCGAAACACCAGAAACGTAGCCTCTTCATATTCTTCCCGATTCTCCATTTGGTCCGGAAAAGGGAGATGCTCTAATGATGTCCTGATTTGACGCATTAGATCATCTCATTTTGTCTGACATTCCAAAATCAACCTTGGATCAAAATGATCATGGGTGAAATGGAAGTCTGGAACGCCCCTTCCTCTCCCTTGAGAAACACTGAAAGCATTATTGATATGCTTGCACTTTAACCCATTCTAGGCTCATTAATCATCCAAATTGCATTCATAATCTTTGCATTTGTCTTATATTAGAGTTCTTTAGGTCTGCATTGCATGTTTTGCATTGTGTTTGCCTTGGAGTGGTTGCAGGAACAAGTTTGGAGCATTCTGGAATCAAAAGAAGCTTGTATCAAAGGAAGGAAGGACGACTCGCCATCATTGCTCGCCTACAACTACGAGTGAAGACTCATTCACAACCTGGGAAGATGACTAGGCACCACTACTCGCTGGCCTAGGCGAGGTGCACCCAGAAAAGTTCTTAACTTTATCGACACAAGACTAGTCACTGGCATGACTCGGATGGAGAGGTGAGTTGGACTAATTTAGAAATCAAAAATGCACTACTCGCCTGGACTACTCGCCTACACCTCCGGTCAGCCATTTCTTTGACTTTTTATTTTCCGTTTTAACCAACTTAGGTTAGATGTAAGGGGGCTATAAATACCATTTTAGCCTCCAAAAACCCTATCCACATTTTTACCTCTCTTGGAAAGATCGAACAGTCATCTTTTCTCTTGTTCTTATTTTATTTGCTTCTTTAGTGTAAGATCTTGGGTTATGAGTTGAATCAATGTTTATGGTTATTTAATGAAAGTTGCTTAGTTTTAAATGCTGATTCTCTCTATGTGTTTGTTTTTTATTTCTGGTTTATGTTTCTCACCATGCTTAGTGAGTTGATCTCTTCACGGTTAGTGAGGAGATGGGTTAGATCTAAGTTGAATCATGCTAGTCTCTCTTGTTTAGGTTAGTATTGCTTAGATTTTGGTAGATTAGTTATGCTTAATGCTTACTTCAACCTGATCAATTCGAACATGAGCTCAAGGTAACAAACACCCACCAAGTGTTTGATAAAGTTCCAAGTTTAGTTCTAATCTAGAATTTGCTGCTCCTTGAACATAAATTGTTGTTTGAAGCAGTAGATTTGCTTATTACAGTCTTTGCTTAGTGCCAATCAGATTTTGATCACCAAGAGATTTGGGTTTGGTCAATATCAGATTGAGTTTTCATTGTCCATGGGAATGGTTTGATTGCTTGACGCATAGTTGCTGTAGCTCAAAATCCTCCTGTTAGGTTGCTGGATAAGAGTAGATGACCATGATTTTGCTGAAATCCATTACCCCTATCTCCTCACGAACCCTTGCTTTGCATCTTATATCTTTTGTTCATCTTGCTCTGTTTTTGCATCAATTCTTTGTTTCACATCGCTCTGTTTTCAGTTTGCTCTATCTTAGTTTAGTTTCGTTTGCATTCCCATTTAATTCTAAATCAATCTAGTTATATAATAGCTTGAACTAGTGTCTGATTCCATTACCTATTGCTAGGCAAGATCCAGTTGGTTCAATACCTCAAGTACTATGAGGATTTGATAACGCAGAGAGGTTGCAAAAACCCATGTTATCAAATTATCGCCGTTGTCAAATCTAGATTTCTTTGTTTACAATCAGTTTTTATTAGCACATTAGGATCAAGTTTTGGTACTTATAGAGTTTTTTGGGTTGTTAGACATCATTCACTCTGTTTTTGCTACATTTGCAGGATGACTCGGACGTGCTACTCGCCTGTTTTAGGGAGTCGTTTCTCCCCAGAAGCTGACTTTTTCTGTTGACTCGGACGTGACCAACCTCTTGCTCGCCTGTATCACTCACCTGCTTCACTGCGAGTCGAGACTTTCTGAGCCATTTTTCTGGGTACATGCATACAAGGTCTCAAGGAGATCGGAATCTGGTTGAGCCGGTCGACAATATACATAGACGTCCGCGTTTCTGGGTTAGTAATCAGGTCAACGAAGACGAGATGAATGATAACACAACTTCGGACGGCTCCACCAATACTAATATTGAGGCTCTACCAGCAGTTGATCCAAACCATGCACCACAAGTCCGTCGGTCTAGACGTATAGGAGCTGGAAACGCACCTAGCATCCATACTCAGAGGCAAGACATCCACCCTCCAGCATTTCCCAACAACAATTTTGAAATCAAAAGTGGGCTGATTACAATGATTCAAGGCTGTGTGGTTTGACAAGGATCAATGGAGTTTCAGAGGATGCACTTAAGCTAAGGCTTTTTCCCTTCTCACTTGGGGATAAGACACATCTTTGGGAGAACCACTTACCACAAGGACTTATAACTACATGGGATGACTGCAAGAGGGTTTTCCTAGCCAAATTCTTCTCTAGTTCACGAACAGCAAAGCTGAGGAATTCTATATTTAATTTCGCTCAATCAGGTACTGAATCATTGGCTGAGGCATGGGAAAAATACAAGACTTACCAATCCCAATGCCCACATCATGGACTTTTGTAAAGAGTCCATCCGTAGCCAATTCTATTGCGGTGTTCATCCTAAGATCTGAATGCTGCTTGATACTGTAAGTAATGGCAACTTCCTAAATCAAGAGGTTGAAGAAGGTAGAGCATTGATAGAGAACTTGGCACTTGCTGATGGCCAATATGGAGAGGATTATGATAGAACTGAGAGACAGTCAAGGGATTCAGACATGGTTAGTAGGAAGGAGGTGAAGACACTGAATGATAAGTTGGACAAGCTGCTAATGGTCCATCACAAGTAAGTTAACCTCGTGGAAGACGAGCAGATTCAAGAAGAGGAGGATGAGATGGTTGCTGAAATTAGCTTTATGTAGAACCAAGGAGGTCAATGTCAATGAAACAATTACAAGCAGAACAACAACCTCTCATACTGAAGCAACAACGTTGCCAATCCAGAAGATCAAGTCTATCCACCGAAGTCTACTCAACAAAAGGCTTGGATACCTAAGCAGCAGTATTATGAAAGCTTTTAGCCTACACCTCAAGCTTCTACTTCAAACAAGCAGGGACCTTCTAACATCATGGAGATACTTTAGCAAATTCAACAGGGATAGACTACACAAGCTGCAAAGCTAAACAAGAAGTTTGCAGAGGTACATCAGAAGATCGACCACTCCCACAATGATTTGAACTGCAAGTTCGTAACCTTGAATGCTCGGCTTAAGTGTGTTGAAAGCCAGCAAGCCTCTGCCTCGGTGAAGACACAAGGTCAATTACCAGGGAAAGCGGTTCAGAATCCTAAGGAATATACAGCACAATCTATCACTCTCCACAGTAAAGAGCTTCCAACACGAGCTGAATATACCAATGACACTAAGGACAGTGTGGCTCAAGAAGGGGAGGAGAAAGAAGCTGAAAAACGAACTCTAGAAAACCCACTCGCCACTGTGACTCGCCGTCCACAGCGAGTTAAGCTTTTTGGCATTCAAAATTCTTCTGCTCCACCAGCTCAAAGTGTACCAGTTGTGCAGCCTTTGGAGAAAGCTAAAGCACCTTTCCCAACTCGCATAAAGTGGGACCAATAGCAGAAATACAAAGAGCTTTTTGAAAAGCAGATGAAAGAGGTTGAATTGAAAATACCACTGCTTGATGCCTTTGCTTTAATCTCCCAGTATCAAAAGTTCTTGAAGGAAGCAATCAAGGAAAAAGGTCCACTCAATCGAAGGGTTAGATATAGAGAGCCACGAGTGCAAGGCTGTTGGTGAAGCCAAAGTTGTGCTGAAGAAGTTAGAAGATCCAGGGACATTCACCTTACCATGCTCGTTAGGTCACCTGCACTTTAAAAAGGGGTTATGCGATTTGGGAGCTTCAATAAGCTTAATGCCATTCACTGTAGCGAAAAGGCTGGGTTTTAACAACTACAAACCTTGTAAGATTTCCCTTATCTTGGCTGATCGTTCCACAAGGTCACCACATGGATTGTTGGAAAACCTTCCAATCAAGATAGAACATGTGGAAGTCCCCACAGATTTCATTATGATCAACATAGATGAGGAACCACAAGACTCCTTGCTGTTGGGTAGGCCATTCTTAGCATCAGTAGGAGTGGTGATAGATGTGAAGAGCATGAAAATAGAGCTGAATGTGGGTCAAGGAACAAAAATGGAGTTTGATCTAAATGGTGAAACAAGGAGGCCGACAATTGAAGGCCAAAGTTTTACGGTAACCAAGCTGAATGAGGAGTCCGAAGCTGAGTTTGAAGAGGAGGGAACTCTGATTTCCTCTCCCGATACCACACTGAGCTGAGATGTGTGAAGAGTTGAGCTTGAGACTCTAAACAAGCTTACTTGGGAGGAAGTCCCAAGCATATCCTTTTTATATAATTTTGTTTCTAGTTTCTACTGCTTCGTTTTTATCTTTTTTTATGATTATGCTATATCTAGTGTGGTTTTAGTTGTTTGAGATGTCAGGATAAACACTGTGGAGGTCGAGTCTTAGCTTCCAACACTCTCAAGAGCTGAACTTGCTGCACTAGCTCGCTGTACCAGGCGAGTCCTGAAGGTTTTTAAAACAGTAGGAATTGTGTTACTCGGTCAAACAGGTGAGTAACAGGTCCGAGTCAGAAGCTAAGATATCTATTTGATCATAAAACTGACCAGACTCGGACCATACGAGCAAGTATCCTTTCCAGTGATGAATTGAGTGAGCGATTGCATAGGGGACTAATCTTGGAGTACAATCTAATGATCTCCTATTACTAATCCTACTTACTCACTTTATTACATTGCCTAATTATTCTATTTTATAACCATGATCATACAATGAACTGTATAATTAGTCTTGTAGAATTGATTAATGAATGAGCTGACTGAGTGATGGTTGATTCATACTAAATTGTGTCCATATATGCCTGTTTCTTGCTTGAATAGCTTTATCCATGCAGGAAACTAGACCAACGGAGCTCGGGACAGTCACTGAACAGTTGTGTGCATCAATTGGGATTTTTTGGGCCATAACATCTGAGTAGAGTAGGCGAGCTGGTCATCAAGAACAGAACTTGGCCTGTTAGACGAGCCCACTAGGCGAGTAGGCCCAAATCAAGCTTCTAGAAGGCTGAATGTGATGACTCAACCATGGTGGAAAGTCAACTAGGCGAGTCAGAACATTTCCCGAGCACCAGATTTTGACAACTCGCCCACACAGCTCGCTGGTTTTGGCGAGTCCACTTTCACAGATAGCATTATGCCATTTGATGTCTAGCCGCTTGAAAAGGCACCTCCACTTCGTCCTAGCCGGTCATCCACCTACACTTTGGAGGAGATATATACCTCCACCTCACACCTATTCGAATACAAGTGAGGTAACTCGTTCGACCACTCTCCATTGTATATATCGTTGCATTTTTGCTTGTTTATCTGTTTCATGCACACATAATCTAGAAGTCACCTCCGGATTTACTTACACACTGGGGACAGTGTGATTTAAGTTTGGGGGAGGGTTCTGGACTTCACTCTATATAGATTTATGCATACACTTATGTTTTATAAAAATCCAAAAAGATTTTTCTGTTAGCATCATTTTGTTCATGCATTCATATAAGGCATAGAAAATCCAAAAAAAAATTGAAAAATCTGAAAAAAGTTGCATTAAAAGAGTGTCATGTAGTTGCATATCATGTAGAATGAGTCTAGTTTATGATGCTTTTGCCTTGTTTGTTGCTGGTTTAATGGTTAGAATCACTGCCCATGTCTCAAGTTGTTTGATGTACACACTCTAGCTTGAAATTAAAATCGAACCATGCTTGGAATTAACGGAATGTGCTGCATATTTTGATTGAAAGTGCTGTGATTCGATACTGTCCCTTACCTAAGTGATAACCGGAAAATGAATTTGCAATTATCTAGTCCTAGCATCACTTTGGAGTTAATGAATTTCACAAAATATTTGGACTATCTTTCTCCTTCATAAGTGCTACCTTGTTAGTCCAAATAACATCCCACCTAGCTGCATAATTACCTCATTTTAAACCTTGCCATTCTTGTTGTGTGATTGTGAGGCATTTTTCGGAATAGCTTAGCATAAGGTGTTAGGTGAGAACCAATAAGAGCATGTCTCCATGTAGATTCTGGTCCACGGTTTTTGGATCAGACTAGGATTAGGTGGCTCTGGTTTCGGGTCTAAGCAAGGAAAGTTATGGGAAAGATAAACAAGAAAGAAAAGGTTTAAAAGAGAGAATTCAATGGGGGATTGGGAATGGAAAGTATAAAAGTCTAGTAAAGGTTTTGGGAATCTAAAGAGTAAAAAGGTTCTAAGTATAAGCAAAGAAGCAATGAGTCTTGGATAATGAAAAAGAAGAGCCTAGAGCTGTAAGGAATTGATCCCCAACCGCTAGAAGTTAGAAGAAATAAAACTCCCCTCCTTAGAATTTTGATTGGAAAAGCTTGTGTTTATGATCTTTGATGGCTGGAAAAGAAGAAAGCCTTGTGATAAAAAGGGTAGATGATGCAAGCGTTTTTGGAGGCAAACAACAATTACATTTATAAATCACAAACGCTTCACAACATGTTATTGCTAGCATTTGAGGTTCGACCCCAAGAGAATCTATAATTGTCAACAATAGGATTATGAGAATCAAGACTTAAGCTATAGCAATGGGTGAGATGATTTGAAAACTAAAAGCAATAAAGCAAAGCACACCAAATCAAGCAAGAAACAAGAACAAACACAAAAGCACAATAAAGATTAACAACCTAAACAAGAACAAAAGATAAGCAAGCATTAGGCTAATGGATAGGAAATTGATCAAGAGAATAACAATCAAATCAAATGCAATAAGTCTAATTAAGAACCTTCCTAAGACATGAGTCACATATCATCTAGACTAACCCACTCTCATGGCATTAGCCTCTATCTTAGATCATGGACCAAGCTAAACTCTCATTTGCCAATCCAAAGTCTAAAAAGCATTAACAAACTAGCTCACTAAGACAACTAATCCCTAAAGCATCATTTCTCGAATGCTATGGAAGAAAAACACACAAAAGAGTCTTTCGGGAATTTCATCGAACACCTCTCGGGCGATGATCTTCCTAGCTTCTATCTTTGAGTGGCCAGCTCAAATCTAGCATTAACACACTCTAAGTGAAGGAATCACAAGATCTATCAACCTAAACACAAGATCTAACCATCAAACTCATAGATCTACCTAACCATCAACCTAATAATCACTACTCTTTCATTCCAAAACTAAGAACAAGCAAACAAAATGAAATGACTAAAAGCATAAACATAATTAAAGAGGAAAAATAAAGAAATCGAAATTATGAAATGGGTGAAGATGATCCTAAGATCATCTTCCCTTTTTTGTCTCCAAGAACACTCAAAATCTCTCTAGAAACTAAGCTTGAATCCAAAAATGAAATAAGAATTATTGTGGTTATGTTGTTTGTCACCAACATTAAGTATTTATAAGGAGAAAATTAGGGCAACTAGCCCAAAAAGGGCCCAAAACAGTTGGGTCCTGGTTGACCCAAGACAAACCGGGTCAAACTAATCAAAATGTGCCAAGTATGAGTGATTTTAGCAGGTCCTCGGGTAAGGTCTGGACCTGTTTTGGTCGAGAGCTGTGCTTCACTAATCCGCTGGAGAGTTCTCGGTCTAGGCCTCGACATGTGTGGCTTGCGGTCACATGACATACATTGAGTAATTTGGTCATAACTTTCTAACCGCTTGTTCAAATGCCTTCAAACCACCGCCAAATGAAAGCTGACTCTTCTTGTGTCCAAATTTCAGCCAATTCCATTCAGTAGAATGTCTTCATCCATTATCATCTTTAAGAGCTTTGGAAAGAGCCTCGGGTATGTAAGGTCGCGGCCGGCTTGGCATTTTCTTCACTTCCTTTGCAATTCCAAACCTCCAATCCAAGCTTGCTTCATCCCTTAAGCTCAAAATCAATCCTCTTTGATGAAATCTTAGTCCTTATGCTCCAAACCTCATGATTCAAGTCTCCAATCACCTAAAAATACTGAAAAAACACAAAAATATGCAAATGCATGACCTAATGACTATAATGCACAAACTAAACAAAAGTGACTCTAAAATGACATAATGTGCAACTAAAAAACTAAAAATAATGCTAAAATGCAATGGAGAATAGGGCAAAAATCATGTACATCAGTAGATTAGGATCATATTCTGGGTTTAGAACAGCTAAGGTGAACCATTGGGTGTGTGGGTAAAAGGAGATATGCTCTTTTATGCATCTATTGGACTATCACCTTTAGCATTATGCCAAAGCTTATTCCATTTTCTGAATGATCCCTTGTACATTGATTGACCATATATTGAAGAGATCACTTTGATCTTTTGAACCTTACCTTGGCCAAATGAACTCCTTATTGATGCTTAGACTTGATCCATAGTTCTGAACTTTAATGAATGTGAAAAAGGATATTTGATTTGAATGCATGAGTAGTCAAGGTTGAGTCCATTCGATTTTGTGATGATCATGGCTAGAGTTTTTGAAGTATGGCTGATTGTTTGCATCATAGAACTTTAAACATGGACATTGATTGCTTAACTTTCGAACCAGCAAGTTTGTCTCTGAGTTCCCATATAGCTCTCTCCCATTTGTTTAGACTTTTGCCTTTGCTTGAGGCCAAGCAAAATCTAAGTTTGGGGGAGTTGATATGCTTGCATTTTAACCCATTCTAGGCTCATTAATCATCCAAATTGCATTCATAATCTTTGCATTTGTCTTATATTAGAGTCCTTTAGGTCTGTATTGCATGTTTTGCGTTGTGTTTGCCTTGGAGTGGTTGCAGGAACAAGTTTGGAGCATTCTGGAATCAAAAGAAGCTTGTATCAAAGGAAGGAATAGGCCTGTTTAACGGGCCGAAAACCCGCAGGTTGAGCCCGTTTAGGACCGTAGCGGTGCGGGTGCGGGCTGTGTTTAACCAGCCCGTAAAGAGGGCGGGTCTCGCAGTCTAGCCCGTCGCGGTGTTTCGGGCTCGCGGGTTTAGACCGCGGTTCCAGGTGTATTATGTTTCGTTAAAAAGGCCTACTGACCACCTCTTCTCTTCTTCTCCCTCGTGACTTTCACAAGGGTTGGTCTGAAAAATCTGGTGATTCACGGCCGATTCTCTGTCGATTAACCACGCCAAAGCTCATCCTCAAAGGCAAATCATGTAAGTTCTAAACCTTATTTTCCCAAGTTCCATTGTTTACAACTTTTTGATTTTAGGGTTTATGTGTCGAATTTGGACAAAATTGTGTTAGAATCCTTCATATCTTTATTGGATTAGANTTGTGTTAGAATCCTTCATATCTTTATTGGATTAGACCAGATTTACGCTTGGTGTTGATGATTTTACCGATTTCGTTTATTTAGGTTGAGAATTTGAGAAT
>OVAX01002530.1:0-28529 GCA_900406405.1 Lepidium africanum
AGCGCGTAAACATCTGAAATTTCTGAGATCTCTGTTCTTGTGGCGCTGTAATACTTAAGGACTGAGGAATTATCAGCGGTAGAAGCAGCCTCAAGCGTGCGATTAGCCATTGCAGTCCATTCTTCGCTGATTCTGGTCATGTTTTTGGATGAATCTATACTATTAGGGTTAGGGTTAATAACCAATGGTAAGAGCTCAAGTTTGCCGAAAGTGGAGTGATTGGTGTAACGTAGAAGGCAAGAAACGTCGTTGGATTGGTAAGTGACCCATGAATAAGACTCCTTCTGACGAGGACAGTTTTTTTGTGTGTCACCAATCACATGTTCGAGACATGCCTTACAAGCTTGATTATCGAAGCCTCGTCTGCATAAGGCAACAACATAAACTCTGTTATTTTGGGACTCTTTGCCAAATGATGAGTTGAGGAAACCGCCATTAGAAACGACTTTTGAAGGAAGAGAGGAGAATAGATAGTCTCGACTAACGCCGTAGTTGCTGGTGAAAAAGTCGCCGTAGCAGATGAAACTGGCCTGAACATTTTTAAGGGTGTGAAGAAAATGAAGGAGAAGCCAAAGGAAAGTTGCCACAGCCCAACTCTTTCCCATTTCCGTTCTTGTTTCAATTATTTTTGGGTATTGTCTAAAGAATCACTTCTCAGATGGTCTTAGACACTTTGGACAAAAGAAATGACAGTTTTGGCTCTTTTCCCTCTATTGATTTTCTCCTCGATTATCGGTTTCTTCAGGATATAATATTTAGTCTGATTTACTAATTTTAAATATCCAGTGAATTCTTTTAACGTTTAGTTTTTTTATTTAATAGTTTTTATGGTCATTCATTTGAGTTTAGACATTCAGTAGCATTGTTTAGGATTTTTTTTTTTTTTCAATCAAGAGGCGGATTGTCGGATACATTAAATCTGCAGCGAATTGCGAGGACAAAAACATCATTTTTATGCTATTTTGTGTAAAATGCCTGTTTATGTAAGCCAACTCAAAAGGCAGAATTTTAAAAATATTTAGTCTAACAAGAGTGTTTATATAGTAAACTCATCACATACAAGAAAACATGTCTGTTTCTTACGGAAAATATTTGTTGGTGATGTAAAAGCCGACGAAATCAACGGAACATAACCGAATCGTCGGATCTTGTTGATTTTCAAAACCTCGTTGGTTTTCGTCGGGATACAAACCAAAGAAAACCAACCGAATTTATTAAATTATTATTTTTAATTAAATAAATTAAATCTGTCGGTTTTCGTCGGGTGGTAAACCAACGATAACCGACCGAGTTTATTTAATTAATTTAATAATTACGGTCGGTTATCGTTGGTTTACCACCTGACAAAAACCGACCTATTTAATTTGTTTAATAAAAAAAATAATTTAATAAATTTTGTCGGTTTTCGTTGGTTATATTCCCGACGTAAACCGACCGATATAATTTATTTGTTTAAAAAATTAATTTAATAATAGATGATATCTATAATAATGTTTTTGTGTAATCTATGTCGTTATGTTTTGATATCCAACTATTTGATTCTCTTTAAGCCCAACATATTGTCCTTAGTACATTACATTTGTATTAAGATATCACATACACAAGAACAAATTTTAGAACTTAAAATTCAGCCACACACCAGAAACAACAATGAAATGGTCTAGGTACGGATAAATGACACATATAACAGGTAAACGAAATCCGAATAAGATTATACGATAAGATAACAAACACAAAATATATTAAGCAGAACCACAACAGCCACCTTATTACACATTCCTTGTTTCTGATACATTCTTCTGGCGAGAGTGGTACTTAGCACAGCTCGCCAATATGACAGCACATGGACAGTCAAGTCTCGGTTATAACAAGGAATAACATTTGACACGAACCGTTGATTATATTCCAATACCATCCACACCGTCCAACTGTGTTGTCAAATCGTTTCTGTGTTATGCAGAAGTCTTAAAAGTAGAACCGTCAGACTCCACCTACTACCGTCCAATTGGAATACGATAAAATCCAACGGTTAGGAAGAAATCCAAATGAATATTTGTTTAAATTCATTAATTTTTTTATAAATGGGGAAAAAATTTATTAAAAATATAAATAAATAAAATCGGTCGGTTTTCGTGGGTTCATTCCCTGACGAATACCGACCGAAATTATTAATTTTTTAAATATTTACGGGATTCTTATATATTAAAAATAAATATCAGTTATATCGGTCGGTTTTGGTGGGTAATATCCCCGACGAAAACCGACCGAATTTATTAATTTTTAATTTTTTTAATTAATAAATTTGGTCAGCTTTCATTGGGGATATTACCCACCAAAACCGACCGAATTTACCAATCAAACTGTTACACCATGTTTTCCACAAAAGACTTACTGTTATAACCGTTTGCGGTGGGTTTCCGTCGAAATCCATCGAGTATAAACCTATATATAACTACATGAACATCATTTCTTTGGTTCATACTCTCTTTTATATATCTCAAAATAAACGATGTCAAACTCCAATTCTCGTGCTTGGATGGATGGACCACGTATTGATGAAGCCACAGGAACATTAACCGATGAGTATGCTGCTGGGCTACGCAGTTTCATGAATTTTGCTGCACATCAGAGGTTACCAATGGAAACCAAAAAAATGTATTGTCCATGTACAAAATGAGAGAATTTGAAATACATTCCTTTGAAAACAGTTCAGAGTCATATTTATCGGCGAGGTATGTTTCCTACTTACAAAATCTGGTATTCACATGGAGAAGATGATTCAAATGTTAACTTTGGTAGTTCTAGCGGAATTGGTAATATCGGTATAGGAGAGGAATTAGGTCACCGTGTAGATGAAGAAGTAGATCTTAATTGTGGAAGTACTGCATTAGGTGGATTTGGTGGGGAACGAACTGTCCCAACCGAAATTATTGGTAGCACAATTCAAATGGTTAACGACGCATATAGGGAAGAAGTTCCATTATTTGCTGAGGCTACGAACAGAGGTGAAGAACCAAATTTAGATGCTCGTAATTTCTTCAGTATGCTAGATGCAGCGAAGAAGCCGTTGTGGAGTGGTTCTGAAGATGACGTCTCACCATTGTCCACAGCAGCTAAAATGATGAATATCAAGACGGACTACGATTTACCGGGGCGTTGTGTGAACGTATTGATTAGTCATGTAAAGAAATGTCTCCCAAAGGAAAACACATATGTGTCATCGTATAGTGAAATCCAAAAATTAGTGGCCGGGCTTGGGTTACCATATGAGATGATAGATGTTTGTGTAGATAATTGCATGCTCTTCTGGAGACATGATTCAGACAAGACAGCTTATCGATTATGTCGTAAACCTCGATTCCAGGAAACTAGTCGGAGGACTCATGTACTGTTCAAGACGATGTTGTATTTGCCTTTATCAGACAGGTTGAAAAGGTTGTATCAATCAGAGCGCACTGTGGGTCAAATGAGGTGGCATGGAGAACATAATTCAGATGGACTGATAACGCACCATTCAGATGCAGAGGCATGGAAACATTTTTAATCAGTTTATCCTAACTTTGCCCATGAATCAAGGAATGTATATCTTGCACTCTCTACAGATGGGTTTAATCCGTTTAGGAAACATGGGAGACCGTACTCGGTTTGGCCGGTAATTGTTACCCCGTATAATCTACCACCAGCACTATGTATGAAGGCCGAGTTCTAATTTTTAACAGTCCTTGTACCGGGGCCAGATCACCCAAAGAGATCACTTGATGTATTTTTGCAGCGACTTATTTACTAATTGAACCATCTGTGGGAGACCGATACTTCGGTGTTTGATGTCTCAACATCCCAAAATTTCCAAATGAGAGTTGTGTTGATGTGGACTATTAGCGATTTTCCTGCTTATGGAATGCTATCTGGTTGGTTTACACATGGGAGATTGGCTTGTCCTCACTATTAGGATAACACCAAAGAATGGACGCAAGACTTCGTGGTTCGATTGTCACCGTCGTTTTCTACCTATGGATCATCCGTATCACCGTAGTAGATCATTGTTCGCCAGAAACAAGCAGGAGTTTTATGGTCCCCCACCAGAAACAAATGGTCCACAGATATTAACTCAACTAAGAGACTTTGGTGCAGAGTCAACATCGATATGTGGTGGAAATGGACATGACCCTGTAGATGGTGTTGGGGTGTACTATAACTTGCATAAAAAGAGTATTTTCTGGGAATTGCCGTACTGGAAGAGTCACCTCCTTCGACACTGTTTAGACGTCATGCAGATTGAGAAGAATGTCTTTGATAATTCCACCAACACGGTTATGAATGTTCAGGGTAAAACAAAAGACAATCTCAAATCAAGATTGGATTTGCCAGAAATATGTGATAAGAAGTCGCTTCATGTTCGAGGAAACAGCACCGTTGGCCCTATACCCGTCTTCAGATTGAGTAAAGAAAAGAAGGTTTGGAAATTTATTCTCTTGTTCATATACCATTTTCATTCAAATTATTCATGTAAAATGATGTTATGCTTGTAGGATGCTTTCTTTGAGTGGATAAAAAACAATGTCAAATTCCCTGATGGCTATGCTTCAAACTTACGAAACTGTGTTGATATTAATGAAGGCATATTCTGTAACATGAAAAGTCATGAGTGTCATGTAGTAATGCAACGATTGTACCCCATTTGCGTTCGCCTACTTATTACCAAAAAATGTGCATGAAGCGCTTGCAGGTATTAACCAATTCTTCATAGAACAGCTTAATTTAAAACAATTTATTTTTTACTTGCATGTTTTTTTTTTGTTTATCAAGACTGGGAATGTTTTTCCGGGATCTTTGCTCACGTACTCTAACAATAGAAAGGATCAAAAATTTGAATGATAAAATCCCTTTAATTTTATGCAATCTGGAGAAGATTTTTCCTCTTTTTTTTTCGACGTCATGGAACACCTTCCAGTTCATCTTCCGCACGAAGCCGGTAAACCGTGTTGTTAACGTTATTCTTTTTTCCAAACTACACTAATTTCTGCAACAACTATGTCCCCTGATAACCAGAGCTTGGTGGGCTAGTTCAATATCGATGGATGTATCCATTTGAGAGATATATGTTCAAATTGAAGAAAAAAGTTAAAAACCTTAGCCGTGTCGAAGGTTCGATTGTTGCTCAATGTATCAATGAAGAAACGGCAAACTTTGCATCGTTATACTTTCCGGCGATTGTTCAGACCAAGAGTCGGTGCCCACCACGAAACGATGATGGAGGGGAACAACCCACTTATGAGGCATATGTGCCTGATACATTTTCACAAATAGGTCGCCTTAGTGGAAAAGCAATACGCAGACAACTTACTCCGGACGAGAGAAAACATTTGGATACGTACATTGCTACTAATTGCGCAGATATTAGGGAACTTGAAAGGTTGGTATTATAATTTAGTAACTTTCCAATCTTTTACTCTGACTGGTGTTATCGTCACTGCAGTTTATACATGGCTCAAATTCGTACTGCATTCCCCCATTACTCAGAAGTTTATTACACTGTTCAATGAGTACTAATATACTTGAACTGGCTTCCGACACTAAACTAATAGTGAAGGTATATACAGGTCGCAAAGTCAGCGGAGATCAGACAACTAGTTCCGACTTGGATGGAAGATTTTGTTTAGGGACCTATTTCAGTTGTGAAGTCGTATCCCATGTACTTCATACGGGGTTACAGATTCAAAATCTTGAGACAAGGAATAAAGAGACCTACAAGCGACTATGGAATTTCATCTACCTCTAGCGATACGGTATACTACGGTGTGTTATGAGAGATATTAGAGATTCATTTTCCTGGGTTGCTTGACTTAAGGTGCATTGTCTTCTACTGTGACTGGTACAACCCTGTTTTTGGAGTCGGTGCGAGTTGACCAATTTGGTGTAACATCAGTCAACACAAGATGAAAGTTGGAAAAATACGACCCATTCATCCTTGCGTCACAAGCCGATCAAGTGTGTTATCTCTCTTATCCCCGCGTGACCCAGCGGTTCAACGGATGGATTACTGTAACATCAATAACCCCCAGAGGAAGACTATATGGAGATCCAGACAGCGATGCCATGCAACAGGCTTCACCTGGGACAATAGGCACACTTGAGATTTCCCATGGGATTGACCTTTCCATCGATATGACGTCCCAGGCATTTGGGACGGTACACGATGATTCTGACAATGGATATCCGGAGTTTGGTGAGGAATCCGAAGACAGTTCCGATACAGAGCCCAACGAGTGTGATAGTGATTAAGAGTAATAAGTTATGTACTTAGCATTTATTTTATGGCGTAATAAGAATTTATTTGAACATCTAGTTCCAAAATTTACGGTGCTGGAAACTCTTTTATTCGTTGATCTATTTTAAATTATTTTATGTTAGTGCATATATGTCAATATATCCGAATATTTGTAAAATTGTTAAACTTTGAAAAAAAAAATTAACATTAAAATATTAAATTTTGATCGGAAACCGTGGGTTTTTTTCCGACCAAAACCGATCGAAACAGAGGATAAGAGGAGGAAAATTTACCACCTAATTTTTTGGCCTCGGTTTCCATCTGTTTTCCAACCGAAACCGACCGATTCCCACATAAATTCATTTATATTCACCGACCAACTCTTCTTTTCTTCTTCCTCGCGACTGGCACAATATTTTCTCTCTGATATTCGGTGTTTCTCTCCAATTCTCCGTCGATTCAAGCAGCCAAAGCCACTCTTTATAGCCAAATCATGTAATTCCTAAACCCTTTTCCCCAATTTATTTTGTTTACAATTTTTAGATTTTAGGATTTATGCGTCAAATTTGGAGAAATTTGTGTTAGAATCCTTGATTTCGTTTATGAATCTCGTTGGATATAATCCGATTTAGGTTTGGTGTTGATGATTGTACTGATTTCATGATATTAGGTTGAGATTTTGAGAATTTGGTTTTCAATGTCTATGTCCAAATTTCATGGTTGAGGTTAAGATCTTTTGTTAATCTAGTTAATGTTGTTGTCATTACACAAAATCGACGTTGATTGAGTTGATAAATTGTTGATTTGTTGAGTTTTTTTTTTTTTTTGAAGATTGATGGTTGTTCTTCGACGAAGAACCATCAAATTTTTTTTTTTTTCGTTTGTTATTAATTGATTTATTAGAATAATATATTTATAATATATTAAAGAATGAATTTTGTATGTATATATAATATACTTTTTGAAGTTTTGTATGTATATATAATATATTAAAGAATGAATTTTTTTCTTTTCAAAAATAAGTATGTATCTAAAAATAATTATTAATTAATAACTCTAGTTATAAACTTAATAATTTTGTACATATTGCCATTCTCTTTTCCATTTATCTAAAATAAGTGACCTAATTAAATTATACCTAGTGCATATAATTACAATTTTTATAAATTATTTTTCATATCTCATACAATAAATAATATTTTAAATTTAATCTTATAATTTAAATAATTTTGTAAAATTAGACACATTTTCATTTATTGAAAACTAGATTCAATAAAATTTAAGGTTCCCTTACTCGGGCACGTGCTTCATCATCACGTGCTCGATTATTTGCTGGCGGATCATCGCGTCTCGGATCATCACAAGAGCACGATTCTGATGAAACACCGAGTCCGCATCGGAGTCCACCTTCTGTGCCGGAGACATAGCCACAGCCACAGTCAGCTCAGCCTACACATGTCACTCTCGATGAGATACTGAACTGTGGGTCTCGAGATCATCTGCCATTTCTCGATCCGGCTAGGATAGCCGAGAGATCGACATGGTAATTGTTAAAAATTCTGGTTTTATTTACTTTGAAATTTGCTTGCTATTACTAATTTTTTCAAAATGTCATGTTTCGGATCGAGAAGAAGATCACGAGGTTGGTGAAGACGCTGATACAAACCAAGCTAGACGAGGCTTTTCTGACTTTCAGCAAGTTTTTGTTGAAGACACGAGGAGAGCGGTTCTGTGCTTTCGCGGTAAATAATTATTTATAAAGTCACTTTAGTTTTTTTCATTAAATTATATTTATTTTACTAAATTTTTTTAATTGTCAGCAACATTATCACTGGGACCGCGAGCACACTCCTATCGTTCAAGAAATGTTTGAAGCTCAGTGCAAAGAATCCTACAGCAACCACATTTACGCTTGGAAGACAGCGTGGGAGAAAGATCCAGACCAGCGTCACAAAAATTGCCCGGCGCATTTGTACGAAGATTTCAAGAGGTACTGGAGTTTGCCTGAGATGAAGAAGCAGGAGGAGCAGAACAAGCGTAACCGCAGGGCCGGGAAAGACGTGGAGAAAGCACCTCCAACACACAATGCCGGATCCAACACATTCGACTTCGTCGAGGAACAGATTGTAAGTATCAATTGTGAATATAATTATTTAATACACTTTTTACATAATAATGTGTGTTGTTTTTATAGACTATTAAGGAAGGGTGCGCACCAGACTGGCTACGTCTCATGAGAGACTGTCACACCCACAAGAAGACGAGAAAGATCCAGAATCCAAAGATGAAGCAGATTGTGGAGAAGGTGCAACGTAGGACGGAAGAGGTCATCACCCAACGGTCCCAGGAGGAAGGACATCCGGTACAGCTATCGCGTGATGAGATCAACAACATCATCCTCAAAGTATTTGTTTTATCAATTATTTTCCTTATTTCGAATTAAATTTTCATTTATAACATTACAAGTAACTTTTATTTGCAGGAAACTCCTGTCTCGAAAGGACGACGTGTGGGTCTCAGGAAATTAGTCGATGCCGATGGTGTGCCGACACATGTTAGCATGACTCAGGGCCTGGGAATGAGTCAGCGAGACTGTCAGGAGATTGTGGATCTTCATGCAGCCCTTCAAGCAAGCCATGCGGAATTCCAAGCCTACCGAAACGACACCGAGTCACGTCTTTCGAGGAACAAAGCTCAGATGGCGAAGCTGCTACGACTCTTAGAGCCAACAACCCTCCCTGACGATAGCGAGACCCAGGACCTGGGAATTTAGGATTCAGACCGATATTTTGTATTTATAATTTAGTTTCGATCAATTTTTTATTTTCTAATCTATAACCGAAACAAATATTTTATTATTACTAATTTAAAATGAAATAACAAATATTTTATCATTTCTAATCAAACAAAATTAAATTATAAAAAAATAATTTTTAAATATTTCAGTCGGTTTTCGTGGGTTTTGTTGACCAACGAAAACCGACGATAATTTTAAAAAAAAATTTAGAATATTTCGTCGGTTTTCGTGGGTAAATACAGAACCCACAGAAAGCGATGACCAGAATACCCACGGTTACCGACGAAACTGAACCAACGGTTTCCTACGATTAGAAACCAACCAAAACCGACGGTATACTCCATGACTGTTGTCGTTGGTTTTGGTCGGGTTTTTCCGATCAAAACTGACCGAACCCAAATTTCCGACCAAAGTTTGGCGACGACCATTTTGGTCGGTTTTCGTCGGAATTTGCCCATTTCCAACGAAAACCTACGGATTTCGCCATAGGAATCCGTTATGTTTTCTTGTAGTGTTATTTTTATGGAGTATTCCTAATCAAAAATATAATATTCCTTATTGTGTTAGGTGAGAATTCAGTATGTCATGTTCAGTGACCCATGAATAAGTTATTTCTTAAAACTAGCTTGAGGAAAAATTAGCGTTAATGATGTTCTTTTCTCTATTTTTATCGTCTCAATTATAATAATAAAAGATAACGGAGAATCAAATCCGTATCCTCTGATTACATCAAAGGTTTACCAAAAGAATAGTTAAAGATACAATCCAAGCAGAAAGATAAAGACCACCCTGCAAACGCCAAAAACAAGGACGAAAGGACGAAAGGCAATACAATTTAAAAAGAGGACCGGGGACAGTCACAAAACAATTGAAAGAAAAAACAATTAGGAGAAGGTAATGTGGCAAGATATTTTTTTGGAATGCAAGATATGTGTGTAATACTATGGTGTAAACACTCAAAAAGTAAGCTGCATAAGCCGGAGCAACCAAAAAAAAACCCTAAAAGAGTTGTAACTATATAAGAGGAGGTTGACATTCTATATGAGGTTGAACTTTTTAATTGAGAGTTCAAAATTTGAAGTTACGAAATTTTGGTTATGGGTGAGTGAACACAAGAGCTATACAAGATTTATTAGTGTGTAGTATTGTATGAGATTTAGGGTAGCTAGGAATTGGTAGAATTAATGGCTAAAATGCCATCATTTGAAAAAACGAAATCACTATTGCCACTTTTCTATTTTGGTTTTCTTTTTTAATTTTTTTTATATTAAAAACTGATTTAAAATACATAAAAACCATAAAAGTTGAGTCTACTTAAAGAACCAACCACTAGACCCGAGTAAATCCGACCGTCCAAGTTAAAATCCCTTGAAATCCCTATAATCTCTAATTTTTTTTTAGCATTTTGGACGACGAGAAAACAAAGAGAGGCACGACGAGAGAAGAGAAGTCTTTGAGATTAACGTCTTTTTGCTTCTTTCAATATTTCTACAAGGTAAGGAATCATCTGTCTCGATTTTCTTGTTTCATGGTCATGTTTTTTCTCGATTTCGGTTTGTGAAATTACTGATTGCGTGTAAATCCATTATTTGCTTCTTTGATCTGATTTGTTATTCGAAGATTTGAAGTTGTTGATTCTTTGATCTGCTGAGTTTGCCTTAAAGTATGAATCCTTAATCGATTCCATAGATTGCCCATGGTTAAGTTCTTAGATTTCGTTGGATTTGAATCCAAAAGAGCTAATTTTGTTGATGCAAGATTAAATTTTGATATTGGAATATAGAAAATTTTCTTTGTTTACAATTTATTGTCGTTGGTTGTTAAAAGATTTAGTATTATTCCGGTTCGTTCTCCGGCTTAAGGTTCTTATTCCATTGGTTTTGTGTGTGATGTAAATAGAGAATCATGAGTCTATTGTTTAACTAACAATCCTAATTATTTTCTTTAGTTTTAAAATGGTTTTTTTTGTTTTGTTTTGTGTTAGTTGAGTGATGGTTATAATAAGAGATGGTAGTGGGACAATTGTGTATTGTTTTGTGGTTTGGTGCAATTACTACATCTAAGGGGGTTTATTGAAATATTGATTTCAAGTGATTTGAGTTTAAGTAGTAAATCATTTGTTATTGAAGTAGTGAATTAAAAACCAGAATCAAATCCACTATTATTGAAAATAATTTAAGTATGCGATTTTAAGTGATTCTAGAGTTATTTGCATGATTTTTTCAGTTAAACACACAAAAATCCAAGTCTCATAATTTTTGGGAGAGTTTTAGAGGATTTTGTCAGTAAATATAAGAACTTCCCTAAATTTATTTAAAATCTTCTGAAATTTCATAAAATCTAAATAATTTACAATCATTTAAAATTGAAGGTTTAATATATCCGCCTAAGATCAACTGTAAAGTTTTGTTTTTGTTTATTTATTTATTTTGCAGGATATATTTGATGATGTTGCTAATAAATGAGATGTGGAGAAAGGAAATAAAGATGAAGAGAAGAACTGATATTGGGTTATGTATCCTTGGTTTTTTGAACTTGGGTTTATGTATTTTGGTATTTTGAATAACTTGGTCCATTTTATTAGGTTATTGTATTTCAGAACAACTGGAACGACTAAGCCAACTTATGTTATTGTCCAATTGATCAAATTGATACAACTGTAAACGTCTAAAAAATTAAGTATAAATGTCTAAAATATTTTAATGTCCAATTGGTCCACAAATTTACTAACCCTAGTTTTGTCAAACAAAATTAAACACAAAATTCCCAAATTATTTTTAAAAAGAAATCGACAAGAAAACAAGGGAAAAGAAAAAAATGGAAAAGAATAGATATTTTATAAATAAGAAAACTTTTTAAAGTTTCAAAAATTTGAAAACTACCTCCTATGTGTGTGTTTTTTTTTTAATTTGGCACAGATGAACCTAGTTATATAGTCGTCCTCATAGTTGGATTTTTACCGTTTTTGAATTTTTGTAGTTGGACCTTATGAAGGATAAGTATTTTCTTGTTGGACTCCTGATTTTCCCCTATTAATCATCAGTTAGGAGGTTTTCAAAATATAATATGTTTGAATTAATAGTATTCGTATCTTCCCTTAGTAAACGGGTGACAACTAACATAAGACTCCTTAACTAATACTAATTTTTTGTGTGAATACACAAAAATATTTTCAAAAATTGAAAAGTTCTTTTTCTATTCATTTCTAATTTTTTCTTATGTGTTCTGGAAACTTTACGTTGCTTACTTAGAGAATTTCACATATTAGTTGATAATAATGACAAATTACTATTTCATACATAGCTGGACTAAATTGAACCAATTGTACCAATCAACCAAGTTGAACCAATTGTACTAAACAGAAAGTTACTATTTTGTACACCATTGTTCCCAGTTGGACCAACCGACAAATACACAGACAAACACATAAATTAAGAATTTTGAGGCTGCAACCACCTCTCCAAGTTTATTCTAGGGTTGTACTTGTTCCTCTCCGAGCTTTAGATAGACATTTTGTGAATTTGAGGTTCCCGATGATTTCATCTATCCCAATCTTCCTATGTATTTTATCTACTAACACCGAATAAGTTATTTCCATCAAAAACAGAAGTCTTAAAAAATATAGCATATAGATAATTTTTTGAAATCCATTCATGATCTTCTGAATAGCACCGTACATAGTCAAATTGCACGTTTGTGTTCATGTCCTTTAACACCTGTAAATAAAATAAAACAAAATTCATTAAGTAATTACACAAATTTTCACAGTTTTACCTAAATGTACCAGTTGTTCCGTTATCTCTCAGAAATACCAATTTCTTAATAGTTGTGCCTAAATGTATGAGTTGGACAAAATCTGCATAATCGGTTTATGAAATCAGGTTGCTTTGGGTATTTTTCGCTTTCTTCCCATTCAACACAATTCAAGACAACTATAATAAAATAATCAATGCACAAACCTAATCATCACTACAAACATGAATACTAATTAAATGTGATACCCAATCAAACAATTTTAAATTCAAAAACAAAATCAATTACTCAAAAAATTGACCTAGTTCTTTTCTTCTATATTCAGCAAGGAAAGAGGAGAAGAATGGATAAGATACCAGTCAACAATAGTAGAGGAGAAGAGTGGATAAGAAACCAGCAAGATGCATCAAGCTTCAGACGCATAAACAGAGAAGAAGAGGAAAATCGAGTTTTTTTTTGTCGGAGAAGAACAATTAGAACCCATATTGGTTTCTATTTCACGTTTTTTTTAATTATATAACAAAACTTCTAATCCAAAAAGAGAATTTGAGTTAAAATCCACAAATGAAACATTCTAGTAGGTTTCTCATTAAGAGTTAAATATAAATTGAACATTATGAGTAACAATTGGATTAAAAAATGGTAAAAGTGATTACAATTTTCTCAAAAATGACTTTTAAGATTGTTATCCAAATTGGTAAGTGTTGAACCAAATTTTGACTTAAAATAACATATACATATATATATTTTTTAATGTTCATGTCTATTAATTTTGTGTCTATGTGACTATATCCATTAATCTTATGTTCATGTTCATCATTGTACACAAATTGTTCCATTTTTCTCGTTTATATCGTCTCAATTCAATTTTTGATTAGCTAGTTTTCTTTTCTCTTTTTACTTCCCTATTTTCCACAACTTTTTCCTTTTCTATTTCTTCGTTTTTCTTTGGCATTGATTGGTGACGCGGATTTCATCAAAAAAATAAGAAAAGTAAAAAGTGTCACCAATCACAAGTAAAAAACAAAAACCAGGTCAAGTAAAAATTAAATAATAAAATATTATTCACGGATTTTTGTAGTGTAATATATCTTAAACCGCGAATCATTTTTTATCCATTTCTTTTGTAATGGATAAGATTAAAAATCTGCGAATGATAATTCCTGTATTTTTCATTTTTCTTAAACATAATATTTTGATAATTTATATATGCTATAAATACATGTAGTTCTTGAGACATGTACGAGCATCACTTTCTCTGTTTCTTTTTTGACCTAGCAAAACATCTTTCTTCAAATATTTTAGAGCATTATCAAAAGGAGTGCAACTACAACTTTCAATTTTTCTTTCCCAAACGGACAGACAAATTATTATAAATAAATTAATATAATTATTTGGTTTTCAATTTTAGAGTATGTAATAGTTACAGTTGAAGCTTAATATTATGTATTTGTATATATTAATATCATATATGATTAATTGTAGTAAGTACTGGCAATAACAAAAATAATTACTTAATTACTTTCACTATGTTCAATAATGTATGATAATAGTAATGCATAATTTTATATAATTATATACGGTAAAGTTAGAGTAAAAAGATAACTGTTAAATTGATAGTATTCTTATTATCTTGTTAATAAAAATATGAAACAAGATAATACATCTATATTTTTCAAAATTATTAATAAACAGCATTTTAGTTATAATAAAAGTAAATTGTTTGCCACGTAAAACAACAAGATACTGATATATATATATATATATGTGTGGTATAAAAATATATGTGTGGTACAAAAATATAATGTAAACGTTATATATTTTAATAACAATTGCGTATAAGTCCTAGACATTACTTTTTAAAGAATTTGAATTTGAAGTTGGATTAGTGATACCAGATAACGAATTATAACAAATGTTATAAATTTTAATAATTTTAACTAAATGTAGGTATGTCATCTAATCGTCAAACAAATAATTCGAGGAGACAAAATTCAACCAATCAATAAGAGGGTTCAACTATTCCCACAGAAACAACCGTTCGGGTAAATAATCCAATTATTCTAGATATAGTTTTCATAAATTTAATATAATATGTAACACTATACTTTAAAACATTGTAGAATACTGAAAATAATAATAAGTGGACTTTCGAAGGAGGAAAAATATTGATAGAATTATATGATGAAGCACTTGCTATGAGTAATTACACGCTGAAGAATCATAATCCTGCTGGTAGAGAATATATGGTTGAGAAGTTCAACAGCGCATTTAACATGAATATAAGCTATTTTTTATTTAAAAACAAGCTTGATGAGTTCAAAAAGAGTTATAAGAGGTGGAAAACTCTTATGAATTCTACTGGGATCGCGGTCGATCCAGATACGGGTATCATAGAAGCACCTGATTTATGGTAGAAAGAACGTGAATCGGTAAGTAAACATAATACATTGAATCGTTAAGATCTTTGGCAATATGTAAATACACTAATGTGATACCTAAAATTTTATAGGGATGTAGACTAACAAAGAACTTAAAACGTAAACCACCAGTATTTTGGAATATCATGGTAAAATGTCTAGTATTACATGATGTTTAGTCACAGTCTCAAAATTCTGTAAGACAAAAAAGAGAAGAGTTGATCAACCAAAATGCCTTTGATCTAGATGAAAATAATGTCTCAGATACTGACAGTGATGATATGCCACAAACACATGTGCTTTACACGCAAGAAGATGACGAAGTTTATCGTGTTACAATTGATGATGATACACACGCTTCTCATGATGATCCGAACCAAATTCCTCTTCGTACAAAACAACTATGAGGTAGGGTGAATTCACAGTCAAACGTTAGACGTGAGAGTAATTCACGAAGATCTAGGAGAGCTTCTCGAGGCCCAATTGGAAATCGTAGAAGATAATCATTTGAGACCACAATACAAGACACTATTGCTGGCTATAGAGAATTTCAACGACAGAGTTTTGAACAATTGCAGCCAGGAAGGTTTTATCAAGATGATTATGATGAATTTAAAATGTCAGAAGCAAAGTTCCTTGCTATAGGGCTTCCGAAGTTCACAAGATTTTATTGGGCGTGCATTAATGCACTTAAGGAGCTTCGGTGGTGGCGTATATACTTCCTTGAAATGACGACTACGAGGGACGAGGATAAATAGAGTTTTTCAAAGTTGTGACTGGTGTATCAAAAAACAATGAAGATAGGCCTAAACAATTAAGTTCAGGGCCTAATTCATACGGAAGTCTGAGTTCAGGAGGTTTATCAGCCGCTAGTTCACCCGGTGGTTTGGGTCCTAATTTTCAACAATTTGGTACTCCACCAAATGTCCAGCAATGGGGTTCACCATCAGTTCTTCAGCAATGGGGCACACCAACAATGCCTCAACAAAACAACATACCAGCAAATACTCAACAGTGGGGTACAACCAAACTTTCAGCAATGGGGCACACAACCAATTTATCAACAATGGGGAGTACAACCAAACTTCCATCAATGGGGTCCACAACAAAACACTCTACAATGGGACACACAACCAAATAATCAACAATACAACACACCACCAAATAACCAATATTGTGGGCCACCACCATTTACTTTAGGACAACAAACACATAATTTCCAACAAGGTGGCCCATCGGGAACGACTCCAACAAATGTTCAGTACTATTTTTCAGTTCGCGGGCAAGATGTTTCAGATAGTACAGCAATAGAATCTGGTCACCAATCACCCAATGTTGGTTTTACAAATTATTTTGAAACTCGAGGAACGACCCAACAACCTTGAACGTGAGGTCTGTTTAATATTTGGAGTTCTCAGGAAGCAAGTCATGAAAGTGATGAAAGAGATGATGATTAAACTGTCTTGACTGTGTTTTTTCAATTTCATTAATGTTATGAAATATTTTATGTTTCATAGTTTAAAATTAAGTTTTTATGTTTGCTTTTAATGAAAAATCATGTTTAATTATGCCACATATGATTTTGTTTGTGTAAATTTCCAGGCTTTCCATATATGTCAATTACGGTCATTTGGCATCAATAATCTATGTTACGAAGAGGCAATTGAACTGTGGAATTTAGAAAATGAGCAATTTGAGGAGTTAGTAATTCAACCAGTTTTGAATTATTATGATCGATATTTTCAAAGATGCCCAATGCAAACTGATAGAGGTCTAGGATGGACCAATATTTGGCGCCGACCCCAACAAGATAGCTCTGCTTGTCTTCAGTTATTACGAATGTCACTTCCATGTTTCACAACATTGTGTAATATGTTGCAAACAGATTATGGACTACAACAAACATCAAATATGAGCATTGAAGAAAGTGTGGCTATGTTTCTTCGAATATGTGGGCACAATGAAGTTCAAAGAGATGCTGGTTAAAGATTCGGAAGAAATCAGGAAATTGTGAACAAAAAGTTTTTTGAATTTTTGACGGTGATTAAGAGACTCCCATGTGATTATATTAAGACGCCAACACGACAAAAAGTACACCAAATTCCAGAACGATTGCAAATGGACCGAAGATATTGGCTATATTTTAGTGGCTTTGTTTGAGTAATGGATGGGGTCCATATTTATGTTAAAGTTAAACCAGAGTTGCAAGGTATGTATTGGAATCGACATGATGTTACATCCTTCAACATCATGGCAATATGTGATTTGAATATGTTATTTACATATATGTGGAATGGAGCACCTGGGTCATGTCATGACACAACTGTTCTCACAATGGCCCAACAAAGTGATTCTAAGTTTCCGTCCCCACCACCAGAAATATTATGTCGTTGATTCTGGATATCCAAATAAGCAAGGATTCTTGGCTCCTTACAGATCATCAAGAAATGGAGTTGTAAGATATCATATGTCGCAATTTTCCATTGGTCCTCCTCCAAGGAATAAACAAGAATTGTTTAATCGATGTCATGCATCTTTACATTCTGTTATTGAGAGAACTTTTGGTGTTTGGAAGAAGAAATTGAGGGTTTTTTTTCTGATTTTCCAAGATATGAAGTCAAAGTACAAAAGAGAGTTATAATGGCTACAATGGGATTACTTAATTTTATTAGAATTTCAAATTTTCCAGATGCAGATTTCGCAGAGATAATGACAGAGACAGGACTAAACAACATGGATTACGAACCAGATTCCAGAGACATAGAAACAACAATAGTAAATGATGGAGAACGTATGTCAGAAATAAGAGATAATATTGCAAATATGTTATGGGAAAATCAAAGTCGTCGATATTAATTTTGTTTATTTCAATTTTTTTAATGAATTCATTGTTTTTTTAATACTTTTAACTATTGAGTAATTCAATTTTCTTATTAATTGAATATATACATCTATAATTTTAATTTATAATATTATCCATAAAACTATACGGCTTTTATATTTTCACCAATCACTGTTTTGTTTTGTTCCCGCACCGTTTTATTGTTACCAACCACAATTTGTTTGTTCTGCCTTTTTTATCGCGCACCACACTTGAACCGCAGTTGTCCCATACTCTGTCCCGCACCGCACTTATACTGTACCGCACTCTGTCCCGCACCGTTAAAATCAATGTCACCAATCAAACCCTTTTTCTTTTTTTCCTTTCCTTCTCTTTCCTGTATCCTCTCTTCAGACCAAAGCAATTTCGGACATTTTGCAATCACAGATCACGGCACATCTCACAATATCAAATATAGAGTGGCATAATTAATCTATAATGCCCTTTATCAAAAGAAAAATAATTAATCTATAATTATTCATTTGTATAGTCAGATCAGGCCGCCACTCCTGACATTTTAAAGGTTCAGGAAACAATATGGCATTTTCTCTCCCTTTCCATTATATTATATTGTCTTCTATATTATAAGGTTTTAGCAAAACTATTTTTTAAGGTAAGTTGGTTTATAAAAATAAAAGTAAACAAGTCAACATGGCAAAATAATAATGAAAAAGAAATGGACAGTGGAGCTAAATTAATAAAAACTCAAGTGCACTTTTAACGTTGTACTATTTTCAAAGATGCAGAAATAGCCACTCAAAATTTCTGAGCCTAATAGGCTGGATTTTTTTGTTAGTGTAGGACAATGTAGCTATTATTAGGTGTTTGATCTCTTCCTATTATATATAATTGATTAGAATAATATTATAAAATATAGATTTTAAATTTGAATATTATCGATTTAATTATTGACAAAAAAAATTCTAATACATATCATAACTCATATGATATTCAAACATATATTTCTAAAAATCACATGCTTTGACCAGAACATGCATTCTAAAATCTCTATTATTTGCATTATTTGTCTATTTCCTTCATTTTTAGGTTCTTTAGAGAATAACGAATCTTTTTATATATTAAATGAATCTTAAAATATTTTTGAGCATTTCAACTAGTGGAAGCTATCATGATGCTTTGAGATAGATTGCGACGCAGGATTAATTGCAAATAGAATATTAATCTGTCCATAAATCCACCTAAAGTCCGAGGATAGAAAAATCAAAAATTGAAAAGTGATCGTAATCTAGAATAATCTCTTTAAAAAAAGAGTGATTCTAATCCTCAAATGAATTAAATGACTTTTAACATAAAGGATTCGATTGCCTCTGAAAATGGCTGTCGAGTATTGAGTGAATTGCCGTGATGGGCTTGGGAATTCGGAAGCCCATTAAGCTGACTTAATCTGTTAGAAATAAAACAGAAAACAGAGTCAGTTATAGGTTGTTGAGATCGATTAAGGAGTAATAATCTCTCATTTGTTTCTCTGTAGAATCTCCATTATTGTTTACAAAATATTATTGATTGCGCTTGATTTCAACTTGTTGGTTTTCATGTTTGTTTGCAAACTTGATTAAGAAAGAAAACAAGAGAGAAAGACACAGATCGCTAGGGTTTACAGACGATTTTACAAAACTCTTGGAACACTTGTTTAATTCTCTCTTTTCTCCTAACACTAAATAGTATGAGGTTTTTAGCCAAAAAAAAAATATATATATATATATATATATATATATTTAGTAGTTTACAGAGATATCAGTTTCAACGAGGACTTAACTCGGAGACTGAGAGCTTATTTAATGACAATATACAAGCTTCACCTTCTGCTTGATTTGACGCATTGGTTCTATAGATATCAACATATGTAGTGAAAGCAGCAGATGTAGGTAAAGGAATTGAGATAGTATCACTTCCAAGCCATTGAATAACCAAATTCATTGTTGGTCTTTTTGCTGCATTCTCTTGAAGGCACAACAAACTAATGTGGATGAATCTCTGTATTTCACTTATCGAGCTCCTACTCAAGACATGATCCATCATACTCACAGTTGTTCCCGCAATCCAACACTTCCATGCCTATATATTATCATCAATAACCTTTGAGATTCATTAGTGTTCAAAATAAGAAACTAAACTGTTAAATGTTAATCATATACTTACAAATGCAGGGAGACCGAGTTCGTATTCTTGTTACTTTGACCAGTTATCATCTCAAGAAGCACAACTCCAAAACTATAAACGTCGGTTTTGAAGGAAAATTTTCCATTCTTAACGTACTCAGGAGCCATATAGCCACTGTAAACCAAAATCAGATTAGTGGTTTATACTGAGTACATGTCTAAACCAAAATCCAAAGAGAGGATCTATCTAATGTCTATAAAAACAGAACATATATGTCTGAAACAGAACGTACTTACTAGGTTCCAACTACTCTTCTGGTCACGCCTCGAGTCTGGTCCATGTTGAACAACTTCGCCATCCCAAAGTCTGAAACTTTAGGGTTCATCTCAGCGTCTAAAAGAATATTGCTTGCCTTCAAATCTCGGTGAATAATCCTCAGCTGAGAATCTTCATGTAGATAAAGAAGACCTCGCGCAATGCCTTCTATAATTCTGGACCTCATGGCCCAAGTTAGCTCTAGACGCTTCTCTTCATCTGAAAATTTTCGAAGAAGTGATGATACTGAACATGATTGAAACCTCTTGATGTAAAGGGAAACTTACACCGGCAAACTCTCCGATTGTGAGGAATTTTATTAATATTAAAAGGAGAACAACTTTCCACTGGTTTTCTCTCAGAGCCAGGGACTCGGTACCAAAGCTACTCACCAACGAGATAAAAAATTAGGGCAGTGAACAACCTCACCTTATAAAGGCCCAATTATTAAAAGAACTAAAACATAACTAAAGTCCAATAAGCTAAACAAATCCAATAACAAAATATTAAACGATAATTAAAACAACTCTTACTTCTCTGCAACCTCTTGTGTCATAAGCTTCTTCCTCTGTTGACGAACATATGCCTTCAGAGGCATATTAATACTCCCCTGGGCAAGGCGCAGCTTGTCCACAAGTGCAATGGATGGAAACTGCTCACGAAGCCATTTTACCCGTTGCCAAGAATTTTCGTGGGTAGGTAAACCCGACCACTTGACCAAGGCGATGAGATGTCCCTACTCATCGTACTTAGTGGATATGATCTATTCGGGAACAACCACGACTTCATCAGCCTCAAAGAGAGATAAAGGCAAGGAAGATACCTCATGAGAGTGACCCAAAATCGGCTTAAGTTGAGAGACATGAAAAACCGGATGAATTTTGGATGACGGAGGAAGTCGTAAATGGTAAGCGACTTGACCCACACGAGCTAGTACTTCATAAGGCCCATAGTAGCGTGCAGCCAATTTCTGACAAACCCAAAAATTCACGGACTACTGTCGATACGGTCTAAGCTTTAAGAACACCAAATCACCTACTTGAAAGACCAAATCACGATGGTGTTTATCAGCATTGTTCTTCATAATGTATTGAGCACGGGCCAGGTGAGACTTGATATCCAGCAACATCTCATCTCTCTCAATCAAAGATTTCTCTAGCTCAAAGTTTGATGTCAAACCCGGTTCGTATCGCAAAAGAGATGGAGGATCACGACCATAAACGACTTTAAATGGGGTGCATTTCAATGAGGTATGGAAGCTATAGTTGTACCAAAATTTTGCCCAATGTAAAAATTTGGCCCAAGTGCGAGGATGACCTAAAGCAAAGCAACGTAAATAAGTCTCCACAAAACGATTGACCACTTCCGTTTGGCCATCGGTTTGCGGGTGGAAGGCTGTACTAAATCGCAAATCAGTCCCGGAGAGGCAAAAACATTCTCTTCAAAAATTCCTCACAAAAACCTTGTCACGATCTGAAATTATGCTCTTGGGAAAACCGCGTAGCCTCACTATCTCGGAAATAAAGAACTTAGCTACATCCGCAGCCGAATAAGGATGCTTAAGGGTGAGAAAGTGAGCATATTTGCTGAGGCGATCAACTACCACGAACAACACGTTCACCCCTTGTGACATTGGAAGACCTTCAACAAAATCCATAAATATGTCGTACCAAATCTGAGACGGAATAGGAATGGGCTGAAGCAATCCCACTGGAGATAATGTCGAGTATTTATGAGTTTGACAAATCAAACACTCAGCCACGAATTTCTGAATATGTTTCTTCATCCCATGCCAATGAAAGAGTGATTGAACTCGCTTAAGTGTCTTGAGTAACCCCAAATGACCCGCATCAAAACCCGCATGACATTCTCGCAAGATAAGAGGTATGTGGAAAAAATCGGAAGGAATAAGTAACCAACCCTTGTACCATAAGCGATCATCATAGACTGACAAACCAGTTCTAACGAGCGTACCGACATTATACTGCTGCAGCAAGGACTGAATTTTGGAGCTAGCATCAATTTCAACATGTAAGTCTTGTAATTGGAGATTCGTTGGGATGGTCAACGAGAGAAGAAGAGTCATCGCTGAACCGGACGCATGATCAACAATCCGAGAGAGACCATCTGCGACTTGATTATCCTTCCCTTGCATATACTCAATGTCAAAATCAAAAGGTAGCAAGAGAGTCAACCAACATTGATTATATAATGTCACTTCCCTTTGCTCCAACAAAAATTTCAAACTCTTTTGGTTAGTACGAACCACAAAACGACGACCCAGAAGATAATGCCCCCACTTTTGGACTGCAAAGACAATCGCCATCAACTCACGTTCATAAACTGGTTTGGCTTGTTCCTTTTCTGACAGACCATAGCTATAATAAGCAAGTGGGTGCTGGTTCTGCATCAAAACTGCTCCAAGTCAGAATCCTAAAGCATCAGATTCTACAACGAAAAACTCATCAAATTTTGGTAAAGCCAAGACTGGAGCCGAGATCATAGCAGACTTTAATATGTCAAAAGCGGACTGAATTGTATCGGACCATAGGAATTGGTCCTTCTTAAGTAAATCGGTCAACGACTTGGCTATAGAGCCATACACTTGGACAAAGTGCTGATAGTACCCAGTGAGGCCGAGAAAACTACGAAGCTCTTTGACTGTCTTTGGGTACGGCCACTTTTTCACCGCAACGAGCTTAAAAGGATCCGTAGCAACACCTTGAAAGGATATGACATGACCGAGGTACCCAAGATTGTCTTGTGAAAACGTGCACTTCTTCTGATTAGCAAACAGTTGTTAATTTACAAAAATCTGCATTACCACACGTAAATGATAAGCATGTTCCTCTAATGAAGAACTATAAATGAGGATATCATCAAAGAAGACAAGAACAAATTTCCGCAAGTAAGGACAAAATATTTTGTTCATCAACGCCTGAAAGGTGGTTGGTGCATTGGTAAAGCCGAATGGCATAACGAGAAATTCATAGTGGCTATCATGAGTGCGAAAAGCTGTTTTCTCGATGTCATCCTTGTGCATTCGGATCTAGTGGTACCCGGAGCGTAAGTCCAATTTCGAAAATCACTTAGCACCATTAAGCTCATCAAGTAGTTGATCGATCATGGGAATTGTAAACTTTTCTGGTATCGTGGCTCTATTGATCCCGCGGTAATCAATACAAAAGCACCAACTCTGGTCCTTCTTCTTCACCAAGAATGTAGGGCTAGAGTACGGACTACGGCTTGGTCGAATAGTTCCTGCCACAAGCATCTCCTTCACAAGCTCATTCATAGCTTCTTTTTGAGCATGATGATAACAATATGGCCGCACGTTAATGGGGCCCATTATCTATTTTAGAACAATGCGATGCTCACGATCACGTAAAAGAGGTAAGAATTTTGGCAACAGAAAAACTAAATCAAAGTCCTCAAGGACTCGAGCGATGAGTGGAGGCAGCTGTGGGTGTGACGAACTCGGTGGTACATTTGACGTTGGCGTAACGGTGTCTGGTGTGGCAGACGGAGGATGGAGCTGAAGAGACTTAAGAGAAAGTTTCAAAAATTGAAGTTCATTATCACCTTTCAGCAATACGCGTTGACCCTGATAATTAAAAGCCAACTCATGTTTTTCCCAATTAACCTCACAAGTACCCAAATTATGCAGCCATTGAATACCCAATATAATGTCGGCATTACCCAATTCCAAAGCTATAAAATCAGTTGTAAAGCTGACCCCTTGCATTGCAAACTCCACATTTTTACATACTCCCAAACCTTGAACGGTGAGCCCATCTGCGAGTTTCACTTCCAGGGAATCACGATTTTCAGCTTGAAGTTTTAAACAACGAATCAATGTAGGCGAGATAAAGTTATGTGTAGCACCACTATCAAGCATCACCACAATCGAACGACTGTGAATCACACCTTTGATCTTAGTAGTCTTGAGGAAATCAATACCAAGGAGGGTTTTAAATGACAAGGCATAGCATTCAGGTTTAAATTCTTGTATCTCCTCAATGAGTATCGAATCTTCTCCAGGCATGTCCTGTATTTTCATTGCACATCCATCAACCACAATAATGATTTGGAGAAACTTGTTAGGGCACTCATGGCCTTTGTACCATTTACCCTCACACTTAAAACAAAGATTCTTGCGACGAAGAATAGCCATCTCGGCCTCGGACAATCTCTTTTGCGGACGTTGTGGTGGTTTCGGCAAAGGTGTAGGAGTGTCCGAAGGAGCCGACTTTAACTTCCACAGCTGCGGGGCTATAAGAGAATGCATGGGAGGCAGTTTAGTCAACTGCTTGGAATGTGACGAAACCAAGTCAAAGAGAATGCTTGATTCCATTTATAGAGTTGCTGTAATCATCTTATGTAGTGTGGTCAGTTTGTACATGTTGACGACCTCACGAGACTCAGGCTGTACCCCGTTCATGATATCCCAATACGAATGCCTTCATCAATACCCAAATTTTGTGCAGAAAGATCTTCAAAGGCTTGAAAATATTCAGAGATAGAACCATCTTGGTGTAAAGCGAGAAACGGTTGACTGGGATCATAAAAATTTTTGCGACTAAAGCGAGCAATGAGTCTCTCTTTGAAATCACGCCAATCGTGGAACCCACCACGTAACAGTATTTCGTTGAACCAACCTAAAACCGGACCTACAAGACTCACAGAGATAAAGTTCAACCAACGAAATCCAGCCGAACGTGTTGTCGCCTTGATAAATTGGCATCTCTAACTTTTTTTAATAATGAATCACGATCGGAGACAGGAACAAAATGACTCGTACGGAGCTGGGATGGGTCCGCTTGAGTCATGCCAAAAGGGGAGGGATTATGAGGGTTAGGAGGCATCTTTGGTGTGGTCACAAGTGGTAGTCTCTCAGATTGCTTGAGTATCAAGTTTTCAATCCTCTTCAAGCCCTCATTCACTGAATTATAACGAGAGTCAATCTATTGGAAACATGTGTTAAGCTTTGTTTCTTGTTCCAATACCTTCGATGACAATTGGTCCACGGTTTGCGACAAGGAGGACATAATTTTCGTGAGATCTTCATGGGTTTGAACCTTCACGGGGTTGGCGTTAGGGTTAGTCATTGGTGTCACAATTTTTCGATCCAACAACGCTCACGAGCACCAATTTGATAGAAACCTCTTGCTGTAAAGGGAAATTCACACCGGAAAACTCTCTGATTGTGAGGAAATTTATTAATATTGAAAGGAGCTCAAATTTCCACTGGTTTTCTCTCGAGCCAAGGACTCGATACCAAAGCTACTTACCAACGAGATAAAAAAACTAGGGTAGTGAACAACCTCACCTTATAAAGGCCCAATTATTAAAAGAACTAAAACATAACCAAAGTCCAATAAGCAAAACAAATCCAATAACAAAATACTAAATGATAATTAAAACAACTCTTACTTCTTTGCAACCTCTTGTGTCGTAAGCTTCTTCCTCTGTTGACGATCATATGCCTTCAGAGGCTATCAAAACATTCACATTCCAAAACTGCAAGCATCTAAGTGAAAGACTCACCGAATATGAAGTGGTCCAGGCTTGAATTTGGTACATACTCATAGACAAGAATCTCTTTGTTTACTTTATTACAAAAATCAAGATGCTTAACTAGATTTCTATGTTGCAGTCTTGTCAACAGTAAGACCTCATTCCTGAACTCTATATCTCCTTGCCTTGAACCTCTTGTTAATCTCTTTACAGCTACCTCTTACCCACTCAGTAATGTTCCCTATAAACTGATTCTCATAATATAAGATAATTAACCCATCTAAATATTTTTGATAAAACAATTACAAGTTTATGTACCTTGTAGACAGTTCCAAATCCACCTTGGCCAAGCTTATTTTCATAGGAGAAGTTATCAGTAGCTATTAAGATCACTCCAAAATCGAACTGTAGCATAGATTGACCATCAGAATTAGATTGCACCTCTGCATATACCACAATAAACAACCTATGAACAATGAAGCATTACGAAAAGATAATTAAGAAACGTGGTGTTGGATTAGTCACTCATTTCAGACCTCATTATATGGGCCAGGTTCGGATCCATTAAGGCACATCTCAGACAGATGGACCCGAGTTGGGCCAGATTTCTTTAAGCCTAATTCAGCAATAGTATTTAAGCCCAATAAGCCATTATGTTAGTTTGTTACATGAATCTAGACATATATAAGTCTAGATTCATCTCTCTCTCTTTGTAGTTGGTAGCTTCATCTTATTCTTCATTACCTGTAACACAAGAAACAAAGTGAGATTACTGAATTCCAGGAGAAATTCCTGAAGAGAGATGTACTCATTATATGTGGGGAACTCTATAATTTTGTGTTGTTAATCATGTTTACCTTTAAGCATTTATCCGTGAGAGATTGTGAGGTTGTGTGATTCAAATCCGCTTCATTTTTCATTACCTTTGAAGATCACCATTGTTTCCGATCTTGAGTTTATATACATCAACAAGTGGTACCACAGCGCAGCTCATATTAATCAATAGATAAACGGAAGATGATCGGAGGATTGAAGAAAACTCACGCATGACTATTAAAGAAGTTCATGTCACAAGGAATCAATCAAACACCGGATTGCAGGAGAAGGAAGGAAAGAGTGTCTCAATCTTGAGACAATACCTCAAGTTTACTTCGGAGAATTAGCAAGCTCATCGTCAAGTCACGTTCACCGGAAAACCACAGATCAACAACCAAAATTCCGATTATAAATTCAATCAAGATACAGACCAGGGAGTTGAATTCTAATCATTACTATCAAATAGAACTTAATCTCATTAAATCTTTCAAGTTTATCCAAGAATTAGGATTGTGTATTGGATCAGATATATAGTTGGTTAGATAATCTACTCATTCTTCATCATTTATTCTGCAGGTAACTGATCAAGAAATCTGTTATTAACTAGCTATGGAACCTACACAGGGAAAATTTGAGGTTGAAAGTTCGATGGAAAGGGAGATTTCGGGTTGTGGAAGTATCGTGTGTTGGGTTAGTTCGAAATATTGGGTTTGCTAGATGTTCTTGAAGAAGAATATGAAGAGAAGACAACTGAAGAAGGAAAAGAGGTAAAGATTGAGAAGTCTGCAAAAGATCAAACCTGGACTAAACGTGATAAGAGGGCAAGGAGTTTACTCGAATAATGTCTCTCAGATTCAGTTCTAAGGAAGATCATGCATGAGCCTACTGCATATAGTCAATGGAAGGCATTAAAAAGAGATTATCAGACCAAGACAAATGCAAACATAGTGTATTTAAAGAAACAATTCTCCTGTTTCAAGATGGATGAAGAGAATTCAATTAAAGAAAATTGGTTAACGATCTAGCAAGTCTCAAAGTAACTATACAAGATGAAGATCAAGCCATATATTTGCCAAATAGTCTGCCTGCATCATATGATCCTCTAGTTCACACATTACAATTCGAGAATGCTAAGGATACCTTAACAATGGATGATGTTATAACTGGGGCATATGGAATGGAGTCAAATTTGGTGCAAAAGTGACAGCTATACAAGAAGAAGTCGAATTCTGAAGGATTAAATGTTGAAGGCAGAGGGAGGTCAGGAAACAGAAATAACAAAGGAAAAGGAAAGGGCAGATCCAAGAGTAGGGGTCGGTCACAATCTAGACCTAGGCAAAACAACAATGCTAGGATTTGTTGGATATGTGGAGTTGAGAACCACTGGAAGAAAGATTGTTCACAGAGAGGTCAGAATAAGAAGTAGGGAAAAGGTCAAGACTCAGCTCATGTAATAATTGTACTCCCAGAACCTTCAGCCTTTGTAGTGTGTTTAACATCATCAAATGATGAATGGGTACTTGACTTTGACTCTACATTCCATATTACACCAAGGAGGTTCAGTTCAAGTTCAGAAGGTTAAGAATCTGTTCATCAACTTCATTACAAAACCCAAGAAGCTTAACTAGATTTCTATGTTGG